>CAEFZX010015972.1:0-37103 GCA_903066825.1 Alfaro cultratus | reverse complement strand
TATATAACATTGCTCCATGGAAAAAACAAAAGGCCCATACTGTGGCTGTAATGGTTCCTCACATCTCGGAAAACATATGAATCTAACAATCATCTTGGAACACTGTATAAGCAGCTTATCCAAATGAAACATTTAAACAAGTTATTTTTGCAAAGTCAAAACATTATGTACCACAATGTCCAGGTGAGTAAAGCAATGCTGTAAAACAAAGATGCTGTTTAATATTCCTTAAGGACTGTGGTAGAGGTGCCCTCTTCCCCATTTGACAATCAATTCCAGCATGTGGTTTATTATTATGCACATTAAGGTCAAGCAATTACATCATTCATCTTTATAATGAAAAAACATTAGAATTAGGCATCATGTGATGCGTTTTAAATCACAAACAAACTTCATTACACTTCCTGTTTAAACCGGTTTTCACAGTTGGTTCAATAAGATAATCAATAATTGAGGTGTTTGCATTTCAAATCACACTGTGGCAGATTAGAACCACAAGTGCTTAACTGTGATGCTATGTGGCAGATCAGCACAAAGCAGAGACACCAGTGAAGTACTCCAGAAAACATGTGCAACGTACATGATTTGTTTCAAGACAATACATCATTTTGCTTCCTCTTTTCAATTTGACACCATGTGTTTGCATACTGAGAGTATATCCTGGAGCTTGTGCTAATACCACAACAATGTGAAAAATTATTATTTTAATATTAGTAATACTTGGAATACTTTGAGTACACTAACTGTGTCAGTTCTGACCTCTCAGTTTCATTTCCTAAGTAGTATTTGGATGCTTTTGACAATGCATTGTCTAGAAGATGTTGATAAATTTGTATTTATCAATTTTATTATTCCAATACATCTGGGAAATTGTGATCAAACTCTAAATCCATAAGCCAACATTTTATAAGCCAAACGGCTATTAAAAATGTATAATATTTCAGTTTAAATATTTTAAAGCAAATGGGGAAATTATTGTGTTCGTATTATATTGAACGTTTTATTCAAGAAGGTAATTTAAAGCTCTTCTACTTTAAGACGTTTCCAACTCATTACATCGTCTTTCTAAAAAGACAATCTGTTTTCATATCATCTCTTATCGATGTGTTGCTCTTGATGCAAAACAAAGGAGCCATAAACAATTAAAGTCCCTTTAAATCTGCATTCTTTGATCTGTAGTGGTAATTCACGATAAGCATACAGACGGATGTATGGCGAAGTCCTCTGAAAGATGTTTTTCTTTATGCACTGAGCAGATGGAGTATTTATTGGCCAGCATTTTGTGCGACTGCAAGCTTAGCTGTCTGTTGAATCGAGAAAGGACACTGTTGCTAAGGCTGTGAGAGTCAATTTAAAAAGCAAAGCAGCAGCCTGTTAAAAAAAAAAAACAATAAAATGAAATATGCTAAAAGGCTTAGATGAATTCATCTGTGGGTTTGTTACCATTAGCAACCCTTTTCATAAGCCTGTCGTCTGACCCATTGTTACTGTGGAAATAGGAACAAAAATGAATTAAACAGAACATTTTATAGGTTACAGGAGGTCCTGTGAAAATTAAAAATGAGCTACAATGTGGTCAAGCTCAGTTTTATTTTATATTTTTTAAAGAATTAACTAGCACAGACTACAAATCCCTGAAAAACATACAAGGTGTCCAAGCAATTTGGTAGAATTTCATCTGTTGGCATTTGAGCGTCACACACCAACTAGCACAATGTTTAAATTTTTTATTATAATATAGATATCCAGGTCTGTATATAGTGAATAGAAACTCCACACAACCCTGTGGAGGAAAAAAAAAAATACAGGTTTTTGTTTTGCAAGAAGAAGAAAAACACATAAATTACAGAATTTGTTTATTTATTTACACCTTTAATATGACTTATAACCTGGACAACTTAATAGAAAAACAGTCTTGAGGTGAAACCCAGTCCAAAATCAGATGGTGTGTTACTTATTTTAATATATACATTTGTATTCTGAACTAAAGACATGTCAAAAACTGTAATAAGTTAAAAAGTTGTTGTGAAGACAAAAAGGTAATATTTAAAAATGTTTATTTCATAAAGTTGATTGTTGTAATAATTGCTGTAGAGCAGGGTTGCAACTAGTTGCATTTACTTGCGTAAAACTAAAAATATACAGTTTATGTTAAAGTTTCTCTAAAGCTATTTGTTCTAATGTTATTTTCTATCAAATGAGGTCAAGTAAATATTTAGTATATATTTTCATGGGTGTTACTGTAATGTATCACATTATAGACAAATTATGCTAAGAATTATAAGAGGTGAGCTCATAATTTTTAACAATCCTGATTTGTTGTGAAACCAAGATGCAGTATAAATACTACAAATGTTGGCTGATGCATATCAGGCTCTTACCAAGGATGCCACTGGAAGTAATCTGATGCCATCTTGTGGTCAGAGTTTGTACTACATCTTGATCATGGAAGAGGAAGTTCACAATGACGAGAACTGATGACAAACTCAAGAAATAGCGTAATAGTCTCCTGATGTAGATTGTACAATAAAGGAAAATTCAACTGATTTCTAACTGAAATATCAAAAATAGACAACATATGATAAAAATGTTAAGTTTGATTCTTTTTATTAAGGAATGAAAGCATACTGTTCATTAACTGGGACGAAGGCGATGAGGATGGTAGGAGCCGATGAGTTGCTGGTTTGAACATCAGCAACTCATCGGACAGCCGAACCTTTGGGGCTTTAATCAGACAAACTTTAAATTATGGGGTGTGTGCATCAACTCCTGCTTAGCTTAATCTTGGATGTTAATTATAAACGCTACTCTCATCCACAGTAATGAAACTTACACACTCGTCCATCCACATTGTTTCAGTGTTTGTCTTTTTCTCAAAGATTTCAGATTTCTTTCCAGTCGTGTTGTTCAGGCAAGAGGTCACATTTGAAGGGGAGAAAGTTTTCAGCTTTACTATAAAAACCTTTTCTTCCACTTTGAGTATGTTTTGGACTATGGGAGGAAGCCAAGGTACCCAGAGAGAACCCATGTATGTAAGGCGAGAAAACCTTTTCACAAAGACCTCAGGCAAGGATTTAATCTCAGGATCTTCTTGTTGGAAGGCACCAGTTCTACTAACTAGTATTTTTCTTCTTAAATCTATAATCAGCATCAAGGCGCCTTGGAGATGTCTTTCTTTTTTTTATCAGATTCAGTCAGACTCACTGTTCTAGGAGGGCATTGTTGTATATTTTCATTGTTAATGAATGTTGAGAACTCGCGCTCTTCAAAGTAATCTATTATGTTCCACCGACTGAGAAAACAGAAAGCTTCTCTGCTATCACGATGAGGACTCTTTCCTTTGTCCTTACCTTGATCTGTCCACAGAGAAAGATTCAGAGCGCGTCGCTCTCCTCTCATTCATTTGCATTTTTCCACTGCAGAGCTGCATTTAATCACACAGATCGTTTATAGAAATGAGTGGAACCAAAATCAAGCAAAACCCAAACATTTCGTAATTAAACAAACTAAAGCTCCACATCTCAACCCCCTTCATATGTTTTCTTAAAGAGAAATACAAAGAAAACAAACAAACAAAAAAAACAATTATTCTTTACTTCAAGATTGAAAGTTTTAATTGGCCAGTATAGGTGAAAGTAGATAAGTGACGCCATCTTCGAGTCTAAATGAACTTCCATTTCTTGGAAACTATGAATCACACAAAGTGATTTTAAAGTTCATCAATTTGTGACAGCAATACAGAAACGATTGATTGTCTGCAGTGAGGGTTCCAGATTATTCTAAGAAATTTTCTTATCATGACTCTGGTCAACTCAATATTTCCTCCACTCTCTTCTCGCTCAAGGTACTTGACACATTGACGAGTTCGGTTACATTTAGCAATCACATATGACCTAGTAGATTTTGTAACACACAAGCATGCAAAAAAAAAAAAAAAAAGCTGTGCCCTCATGAACCAAAAGCTAAAAGCAAAAGGTTTCTCATTAAAGATGCAAATTAGGCATTTAAGAATTGTAATCAAGGCGGAATCATTTTGCTGCCGTTGCAATGCCCAACGGCAACGAAACTGTGTTAAAGATATGACAAAGAAATGTGCCATGCGAAAATTTATGAAAAACATAAAACATGTTCTGAAAGAGAAGTGTTAAAATTTCAACTTTCAGCAGCTGAAGTGAAATAGTGAGCCCCAGCATATTCACGGTTCAGTATTGACGGATCCACCTGATCGTAAGGTTTTCTGTGGTAGATAATTCCATATTTGCAGAAAATTCAACTCTTGGTGGATTTTTTGCTTGTCCATGAACATTTTCTTTCAGATTCAAAAGAAAATCCAGCATGAGAATCTGAAGTACACACAAGACTGCTTCAGATGCTATTGGCTGGCGTTTGCAAAGCAACAAATCTAGAAGTCCTATTGATTTTCCATGGTGCTGACTGGCTGCAACCACAAGAGTGGAGATAAAATCTTAAATAACAGCACCTGTGGTAATGTTGAGATGGGTTTCACTTTGCGTATTAATGCATATTAAAGTATACTTTGTCTTTGAAATGTTAAAACAGAGAGGTATGAGCGTTTCAAGAGGCGGTCTCAAGTGGGTGGCTGTTGTCCCCAACCCTGCAAGTCCTGGGTTATAATACTGTATGCTATGTTCACTGCTCTAAGAGGCAAAAAACTGTTTCATATACTTTAATAGAAATGTAGGAGTTTGTTCTTTATATTGAATATTTAAGCATTATAGATTAATTTGCTCCTTTTTTTGTTAGACTTTTTTACAAACAGATTCACAAGTTCCCAGTTCTTGCAGCAAGAAAAGGTAAAACAAAAATTCTATTAGAAAAAGAGACAGATTTACACACATAAACGCAATGGGTAAGTAGGTAAGGAATAAAAATCATTCATTTTGTGAATCAAGTTCAGCATTTTATTTCAGAGCAGATGAATCAATAACACTGGGGAGCAAAACTCCTGGCAGTTTGTATTGAATTTTAAAACAGCTGCTTTCACTTTTTTCCCCGTGACATTTAACTGAACTTTTTCACTTAATTGAACTAATATAAAGTGTGCAACCCTCTTGTTAAAATGAGCCTTCTCAGCCTTGAAAATATAGAGGAGCTTTGGTAACTAATAAGTCTCCTGACAGTGACTGCTGCCCCTTGACTTTATCAGGTTTCTGTTTCAATTTCAGTCACATACTGTGTCAGATTACTTGCATGTAAATCAGTCAATACATGCATGACACATGATACAATATATCTTTTATTGTACCGTTTATAGAAATACAAACTGACAGCAGAATATACCCTGAAGATGCACTGATTTTCAGTTTGAATCCGATTTCCAATTTTCAGTTTTGTAAGGCCTTGACACTGGTTTTGTCAATTTTAATTTCTCCCTTAGAACTATAATTATTTGCATTCAGAATTTTTTCTAATTGTCCTACAGAGAGCAATTAATATATTTATGTATGCCAAGAAAAGTGCTAACTTTCCATTTTGTCTTGGTCAGCTCAAATGATGAACCAAACAATGAATACAAAGTTGAAATTTTAAAGCGCATTTTATTACATGACTTGTGTGTTTCAGTTAACTCACAGTAAATAGCAGCCTCTGTGTATGTTCCTTGTATGTAGGATGACACTATAATTTAAATTTCTTTAAATTCTTTAAATGTCTTTTTTTGGTTATTTGTATTGTTTCTTACCTGACTGAAACATCTCTAAAAAAACTGTCATTGTTTTAACCATGTTACTTTAAGAGCGAAAGCCCGTCCTTTTTATTTCTTCTTCTGTGGTATTGTCTCTAAATTGTTTCTGTCCCTTAGACCCTCCCTTTTGTCATGTGGTCCTGCGGGAGAGGAGTGTGCCGTTTATTTTTCATCTAAATACATCCAGTTTATTTATAGATTTATTAAGTTAATTTCTGTTATGTCCTTTTGTTTTGTGTAGGACTTGGAGCGGGCAGCCTAAAACACGGTTGTTTTCTGTTTGTTCTCATCAGAATAAATCAAGAAACCATCTTTTTGTTAAAGACAAACCGGGTCACGCCTGATTACTAAATAAAAGCAGCACAATGCAGAAAGGATCCGGTTACACATGGAAATGACCGTTTTTTTTGCCATGAGCTCAAAGTGTGACGCATATCATTAGCTTACCAAAAGATTGTGTTTTAAAAAAAAAAAAAAACTATGGATAATTAGCTTAAAACCTGGTCACTCAAAAGAAAAACTGAAGATACTGGCGACAAGAAAACAGCAGGATTAATTTAACGATCGGAGGAAGTGTCATTCACGAACAATTGGATTATTTTGAACAGCTCTGTGCTGTGAACAGCAGGAGTTCAGTCTCAGTGAGAACTGTTCTTTTTTTTCTATGACTGTGCTTCGCTGTAATGGAACGATTAAGATTCACACTTACAGAATCTGCAAGTAACTCAAAATGCCCCGAGTAGACTTGTTCATGATTTGGTTGTGGCCTGTTATATTTACCAAACTGCATGGATGAACAAAGGAAACAACAATAAGTATATTAAGAGACCAATATTTTTATTCCAGGTTGCAAACATTAAGATATTGTGTTATTGTGAGCAATTTCAAGTTAGGTGGTCCGTGAGTTTTTGTTAAGCGGGTTAAATGATCCTCAGCCTGAAAAAGTTTGAGAAAGATGACCTTCGAATAAGCAGAACTCCACTGACTGCTTTGCTGAGCCATCACAGACATTTTGGTTGAGCACTCCAGCAATTTAAGGAAGGCCTCATTATTGTACCATCTTTAGATGCTTTAGCCATACATCATGTGCAAAGGAACATTAATTATTTAAATGTTTGTGCAAATGAAATGACCTTTAAAATGTTTTCATACAAGCACTAAGCAGGCACATGAATATTAAAATGTTTTCGTTGGACAGTTTCCTAAATGATAATTTGCTGAACATGACTATTTTTCCATGAACACATTGTTTTTTTCCTAGGATGGTTATGTCAGTGATGCTGATTCATTGAATGACCTTTACAGAAAACACTAATTACTCTCCTATAGTAAACTGTGTTCTTTGTGAAAGGGTAAAGCTGTGATCAGTTTGCATTTATGTAAATTAAGGTTGGAGTCACTTTAAGACTCTTATCAATTAATACAGACTAATATCTGAACTCCCTTATGCTTAAATCTTTGTAAGTAGCTAAGTTTTCTGTTGAATTAAATTTATTTTACACCTTCCGTACAATTCAAACCAGTCGCATGAAAAGGACGAAGTGAATCCTTTTACTCGCCGGGACATTAATAGCTCAGCCTCACACTACCTATTCATATGTAAAACTGGCTTGTAAGAATGCTAGAGAGATGAATAAGACATGAGGATCATGCATGATTTAAGAATCTAAAATGAGTAACACAGATAGGCTGCAACCACTGTAGGCTGGTGTGTTGGCCTCCAGCTGCAGGAACAAAGGTAGAGATTGTTCCTGCATCACCTCGGAAAACGCTGGAGAACAGCCACAGCTGAATTATGATTAACAGGCAATATTGGAATGCATTCGCTCACTGGCATTTTCTGAATTAATTCAATTTTGGGTTTTTGAATTAAAGAGAAGCCATGTAAATTATAATCATTAATTCACTGGACAGGTTAGGCGTGAAATCCCTTTTCATCTTTCGCTTTCACGACCTCGTTTCTGAGTGTGGCGCCTGATCACGTCTCAGTCCATTACTGCAACTGCATCAGACCTCAGATAATGGAGCTCAGTGGAGGTGAAAAGGCAGCAGATAGTGGGAGATCTCATTTACTAACAGATAACTGCACAAATTCCAACAAACATGAATGCATATGGTAGACTTTATGCAACTTCAAAGAGGAATGTGAGGTGCATCCATGGACACATGCGAAGTCTTTAAACTGATATCCATGTTTTGTATTCAAACAATGACATATTTTGAACTAAAATAAATATACCCCATTACTGCCTCTAATTACCACCAGTAGTATTTGCCATTGCAATGCTGAACTCCATTGCAAAGAAAAATTCAGCTGTGATACATCTTTGCTTTTGATTTTTTTTTTTTCCTCAAAAAGATTCACTTTTTAGTCTTTGAAATTGAAAAAAGCTGTTAAAAGGCCAGACATAAGGCATGCAATTACACAGCAGGACTTTATAACATGAGCAAAAAAGAGGAACAAATTGTGAATGTTCTAAATGCTACCAAAAGATATTTGGGGGGCTTTTATTATTTCTGCCCCTTTTTTAATAAAAAATTCTGCGGTTTTTTACAAATGATAAAATGTCTTGCATGTTTTATTATTTCACAGAATTTAGCATTGTCTGTCAAACGTGCAAAATTAAAATGGACTTGAAAATTTTAATCTATAGACATTAAAAGACCTAAATAATCAAATCCAAATCATATTTGTGCTGTATTTCTATAGACATTAGGGAAGTTTATTGTGCAAAATGTTAATGTGAATGCTCAGATCAGCAAAGACACACCTAAAATAAATTACTCTGATTTATTTTATAGGAAAATAAATTAGGAAGTCTGAATCCTATGTCTTATTTCTGTAAACCCTTTTAATCTTGATTGCCAGAGTCCACAAGTATACATCAATCTTGTGCTTTGAGGTTCCTTAGTATTATATTGTTTATCCCCCAGATTCCTCACTACAACTTGCAAGAATCTGTTTAGATGTATTCTGTCTTTTTTCAATAGATTTTCTATTTACACTTTTAGTGATAAAGTTTAATTTGTTGTTTTCCTTAAACTTATATTTGTTGTTTTAGTATCCAGGGATGCTGTGGTATCTTTTGCTTATCAGCATGTTGTCATAGACTTGTTCTTGTTTTAAACAAATATTTAAATCAATATAATTTATGTAAGCCTAGAGGAACCGTGAAATTAGGGTGCTTTGCAAATAAATAAGATGGAAATTTGATTTGCATAATTCCTTGCATATGGATTGAAGTAAATGTGTAAAAATTTATTAACATGCATGTTGTGTTAAAGTAGCAAGATAAGTCTTTGTCACTTACCCAACATAAATGAGCAGAAAGTAAAGTCACAGCTATCTTTATTACTAAAGAGCAATCTAAGCAAATTGAACTTTGTTTCCATTTACCCTTATTTTACCCCCTAAATGACCAGCTGCTAACATCCTAGAGAAACCCATCAATGTGTTCATCTTTAGTCAAATTGATTGTTGCAACAGTGTCTTCACAGGTCTGCCTGAAAAGTTAGACAGCTGCAGCTGATCCAGAATGTTGCTGCTCAAATTCTCATTAAACTGGGAAAATGGAGCACATCAGCAGCTAAGTCCTTATATTGGCTAACTGTAACTCAGAGAACAGACTTTAAAATACTTCTGTTAGTTTATAAATCTCTGAACAACTTAGCACCACAATACTTTAAAGATCCATTGTTGTGGCATCAACTTGATGCTGAGTAGTTCTGGACTACTCAGCATCTCTAGAACCAAATATGGAGAAACAGCTTTCACTTTTTATGCTCCTCTAACCTGGAACAAACTTTCAGAAAACTACAAAAACAGCCAATTTCTTAAATCACGTTTAAAAGCCTATTTCTTTATAACTGCCTTTGATTAATATGAAAACCATTTTTTATTTACTTTCACTTTTTATGCCACTGGTATCTAAAGTTTATGTTTTCATCATGTAATTGCGCTGCTGCCGAAATGTCTGATGCAAATAAACGTGCATTGCCAAAAAAAAAAAACTTTTTCATTACTTTGATTTAAACTGTATGCTAGTTGCACCTCTGATCCCATTTTCTGAATTTAAAGGCTTGTTGTTGAGTAAATCTGATGCCGCAGAATGTTGTATTTTTATGGGTGTTCTGAAATATATTCCTTCAAAACTTTCCACACAGTGGTGAGGCTAGAAACCTTAGTTCAGTCCATATAAGCTGAAGGCATATTCAATTAAACATTTCATTTGTCTGAGAGACTCTGCTTTAATGGGTGATGATATTGTAATATTCATGAGTCAGTGTGTTTGACCTTGTCCCTATGAAAAAGAGAAATGGTCACAGAATCTTTCTGTTGGATAAGTGAATAATTCCTCTGTGTGTGTGTCATGTTCAGTTCAATGAACCTCAATAAAAGGCTTTTGACAAGCCAGCTATTATTACATCAGCACTATCCACATAATAGAAAAGGTGGTAATTTATTAGTTTAGAAAATAAAAAGAAGTCCGTGGCGTAGTTTTATATTCCCCTTTAAGATGATTCAGGTGAGTTAAAAATATTGCCCTGAGAAAAAAGTAACATTAAACCCAAATACTCAGAAAGGGATTTACACTGAAAATCAAAGAGACTGTGGAGCCTTGACATTAAAATTTGCAGAACTAAATGTTTCACTATAGCTTTGGATCTTGTATTTATTTTTTAACTGAATAATTTCAGTCAAGCATTAAAATCCCATAGATGTTGATTTAAAATAGAGGCACCTGATGTTCAAGCTGTAGGTATTTCACACCATAAGCATGACTTATGCTATGCATCATAATATTAAATGTTGACATAAAGAGGTTGCTGAGATTTATTTTTTTAATGCAACTGAGCCCTGAGGAGTCATTAAAGAAGAAATGTACTGTTACTGCAGCAGAATAAAGGTGCTTCATCCAACCAAGTGTCTTTGAGGCCCATCACTTCTGAATAAAACTTCATCTAAAAAGTCAGATGAAAGCTTTACAGATGAAAAATCCAGCATCAGAACAGTCATAACAAAATGGAAAATTTTTAAGATCTAACCTGATCAGAGTAACTGAGGTTGATGCGAGATTAAATTTAGCAGACTGATGAATAATCACCACTGTCAAATTTAGTGTGTAATCAATTTTAAAGCTCATATTTTCAGTGCTTTTCTCCTCCCCAAAAAACTATTTTAAAAAAACCTACCAAATTCAATAAGTTTCAATCATTTCACCTCAATTTCATGTTGTACAAATCTGCCTGTGCATCCCAGGTGCACATCACCTGTTGAAAAGAGAATCCCCCTCAAATTAAACTAAAAATAAAGCATTTCTAGTTAATTTCCAATTGAAGCTACATCTTTCAATGTTTCAAGCAAAAAAGATTGAACTTTTTTCCTGTGAAACTCCAGTTTTATTTTGCAACCTCTTGATTTAGGCATCACCAGTCACATTCACGTCGTCATATTTCTTAAGTGTTGCTACAGCTGCTTTCAAAGTCTATGGTACGTGATGGTTAAGGGTAGATTAATCAGATATTATATGCTTCTGGTTATTAAAGGAAACACTTCTTTAAATAATTTGGTTAGACAGGAAAACTGAAGGTTTACATGAAGCTAATACTTGTCATAACTTCAAAGTTCAACTGGGTCAGAAAAGTAAAAAAAAAAAAAAAAAAGAAAAACAGTTTCCTCCAATGTTGCTCAATAGGATTTCAGTAATTTTATTTTTAAAATAATCAACTTATTCATAAAGACCCCCATGAATTGGATGTCTGATGACACCACTCAGTTTTTGGAGTAAAAGCATTGTTGACATTTGTCATAAATATTTAGCTAATTAACCTCCAGTTTGGCTCTTCTGCTGCCGTTTCTGCTGTGGAGAGTTTGATCTTACAAGTGATGAAGCCTTAAAAGCCTCATTAGTCCAGAGCAACGTAATTCGCCCTGATCATTAAGATCGACTAATATTTAGTGTTGACAAGGGAGCCGTTTTTCTGTACTTCTGTGATTTGCCACAAGCTGCAATTATTTTGGAGATGTTTTGCCTCTTAAAAGTTGAAATGAAATGAAACTTTATTTCGAACATGACAGTAGTATAAAATCATGCACAAGAACAAGGAATGAAAAAGACATTTTTTTGGCTCACAAAAACTAAAGTTGAGTTGATATTTACGAACAAAGACCCCTCTTTGAAGAGGTAGCTTATCTAAATTAATGATCTACAAAATAAATTTTGCCATTTCCTGCTGAATTAATAAGTCCTGCATGGCAGATTCCTAAACTGTATCGACACATTTCACAAGCTCTTCGTTACAAGAGTTAGTCAACTTCCTTCAGTTGCCTATTGGGGTTCTTCTCCAGCTTTCCTCAGATTAATCACACACGGTGTGATGCCACTCAACCCACCCAGTAGTTAAAAGTCTGTTTCATTTTCTCACCAGATTCTTCTGCTCTCCAAAGGCTGTTGCTACTATGCTGGTTTTGCTGGACTTACGTTACTTCGTTGGTTTAGCATCAGAAATCCTTTGTTCATCTACTTCTACTCCATCTCTCTGAATTTGGATTGATAGCATATAAACACATTCATACTTCAAAATCTGGGCACGATTTACATTGAAGGAATGCTTTTTTTGTTTAGTCTTTTTTAAAAACAGTAGTAAAGGTACAATGTCGAATGGCTTCTCCAGGAAGTCACAGATAGAAAAGCTTTTCATTCTGAAAAAAACCTGGAAAAAAAAAGTGAACCAAAAAGTGTCACGAGGATTCAAACCATACATTTTTTTTGTCGTTGACAAAGATGAAATAGCAGTAAGGCACTGTGGATGTGAAAAATGCACACAGTAAAGCAGAGCTTCAGCAGAATGCTCTTCAGATGATGCATGTACAATAAAACTTGACAAAGCAGAGTGATGTGCTGGGTAAAAATGCATTAATTCACAACAAATCCTGATGCCCAGAAGATGAAAACAATAACTTTCCTCTTCATCATTGCTGCAGATGCTTTTTTTGCCTTCAGATGAGGTGGATCTGAGCAAAACCTCCCACAGTTGTCTCAGCTGCCTGAGTAGCACTCGGGTCCAGGAGGAGATTTGGCAGCATTATAAAAGCAGGGCAGACATCCAAAACCGTCCAGCCTACAGTTCCTCCCCTCGCAGCTACTGTTCTTTACTCCTACCTCTTTACTTTTTTTCTTTATTACACATCATCTCATCTCCTGTACTTTTCCGCCTTCAGGGGTATAGCTGTTCAACTTTCTATCTTTTGATAAGTTAGAGCTGCTGCTGAAACCAAGAAATGCTGCAACATACATTTCTTTATTTGAAATAAAGAGAAATATCACACTTTAAATGAGAATGCCATGAAAATTTGCTATCACAAAATAATATGAACAAAGCATGAATATAAACAGCATGTAGTCAGACTATTAATAAAGTAATAATCCGATTATGGTAAGACATTTCCATATCCACTAAGATATGGAGCATTGCTCGGGTTTGCTCATTCAGCCTTGAAGAGCATCTTCTTTATACACTTACATTCATCTGTCCTGCATCACATCAGCGGCTGGAGCTGGAGTTGTCTGATCTAGTAACAAAACCAAGCCACCCAGTCTAAGTGTGATGAGATGAATATGAGAATAAGCAGCCCTGTTTACCCTGAAGCCAAAGGCATTTATTTTAAAACAGGAAGTTTATATCACTATTTGCTTGGAAACTGGCTTAGGATTTATTGTTTCCCTTTAGTTTGCAGTGGAAGTGAGATGAAAGCAGAAAAAATACGCCAGCTTCAGCTTTCAACTAAATTAATATATATGGAGAGCTAACAAACAATTAAAAAGTCAAGTAATTAGTGCTTAGTTACAAAATAAAACCTTTAATTACAACGTGTGACATAAAAAAACAACAACAAAAAAAACAAGATCGGTTGCCTGGGAGCTTAAATGATTTTGTTCTCAGGGTTGGATTTTTTTTTTTTCATTAGACTTTCCTAAATATCTGAAAAACAGAAGTTCATATTCTCAAGCTTTTAAGCCTCTGATGACATGTCTGCCATGGAAGTGAAGAGAATATTGATGATAAAGTGCAGAGAAAGGAAGTGGAGCTCCATTTCCTGAGCCCTCTGGCTCTTTTTTGTCTTCTCTGAGCTAAGTGCGCATCTGGCAGAGCCACGTTTTCCAGGTCTCTCCTTCCATATTTCTTTCATTTTCTCTATTGGTTTCTGTCGCACCCTGACAAAGTCAAGTTGGCAGAGAAATCCAGTGAAGCAGAACACTGTGTTCAGATGAATGGCTATTCGTTTTAACATGAGAAAGTCAGGGAATCATCATTTTACTACTGCCTCTTCCCTGTTTCTTGTATTTATCAATTTCATAACAAGGTCAACCTGAAAACACGAGAAATATTTCCAAAACACACTAAAAAAATATAAAATTCTTTTCAAAAGGTGCCTTTTTTTCCCAGCTGCTTTTTGAAATTGGAGCTCCTGAATCAGCAGAGAGCATGATGGAAACGTTACAGATGATTGGTGACATAACTCATCTGTTTCCCAAGGAGCCCAATCATTAACCAAGCATCGTCGGGTGGCCAGAGAACAATCGGGACTGGATATTGGTTCACATTCAGGCTGGACACCTAATCACAAACCCGACAGGAGTCTGTCAGGTCATTTTGTGCTCCACTGGTTTCAGAAACACACTTTGATATATATGTTTCAAAGCCTAAACAGACAGCTTATCAGATCAGAAGGTGTATTTTACTTTTTTAAAAATGATGACTCACACAACATAGGGTCTAAAAAAAATAAAAGCGTTTGTCCCCACAGTGGCAGATGTGGTTTCTGCTCTGGAGCGGCCCAATTGACTGGCACGTTATCAGCCCTCAGGGAGTCAAATTAATTGAAGTAATTTCTAATACAACACTTTGGGCTGAATAATCTCGTTCTGTTACGTGGCCCTTCACAACCACATGATGATGACACCACTGTGATAATCAACCAGTTCCAGGAGAACAAAGGAAAGACAATAAATGGGTTTAATTATGCTGATTACATTTTGTGGGCGCCTTCTTCTTCAGACTAAAAATAGATCCTGCAAAATATGCTAATTTTGCCAAGACTCACCTCTATCAGAAGAGAATCTGTGTGCCTTTAGAGAACCACCTCTGGTAGTTAAAGACAGTCTGAATTTCAGCATCTTTAAAAGAAGATCAACCATATTTCCAAATGATTTGTTCTATAAGCCATAAAATGTTGCTTTTTGCAGTTTGACACACCTATATGTTAAGACATTTTGAAGAACTTTCGCTGAGCTGCAACTTAAGAGACAAATCATTACTCTACCAACTGAAAATATTTTATTCAATACATAATGAAATTAACTATAATACAGATATGATTTATTTCAGTCACAATTAAACATAAAAAAACAAATGGAAAATGAAATGATTTATGGATGTCTAAAATAAATGGCTTTCAACAATTCATACATTTTCTGCCTTATTTTATTCCTGCTCACACTGTACAAACTAGTTTAAGTTTTAATTTGGAGAAATTTGTACTTTTCCAATGAGCAATTTGTCCTTAAAAAAACCCAAAAAAACAAGTGTATTTCCGAGGATTAAAACTTATTTAGAAAAACATAAATTAGCACCTCAAAGATTATAAAAAGAACCAACGAGGACCAATCAGTCGCAGTTAAAAAATTTGTCATTTAAACTTTCCTCCTAATATTTGCACTCTTAAGCAAAAAAACAACAACAAATAAATAAAATTCTGCAGTTTTTAGACTCACTTACAACAATTTAAAGTGATGTTCAGTAATTAGGGAATCTCCATTCAAAATATTAAATCTGATCTCAGATATATTATTTTTCAAAGATTTTTTTGTTTCCATAAAGGTTTTACGGCTTCATTTTGAACCTAGTCTCTAATCTGAAAGCAGAAAGAAAATGGGGTGAATTTAAAGTCTCTGAACCACATGGACCCATTGTCATGGTCTGAGTGGCATCACCTGTCAAGAAACCGTCTGGATCTCTCTTAAGGCATGTGGTTCTGACTGCATGTCTTTGGGTCGGTTCTCCTGGGGAAATCTCAGAACAAACAGCTAATCAGCCAAAAGGTCGCTCAGAAGGAAGTTAGATGTCAGCTTTGGTCTAGATCACTGGATGGTTCTGCACTTTGTATTACTACCAGAACCGGTTTGGTGATAACAAGAGGATACAAAAAAAAGGGCACAAAGTGAGCACACACATGTTAAAACCTATCGAGAAAAAAAAAATAGAATCTTGCTGAATTTGATATTAAAAATGCAGCATGACATGCATAGAAAAACAATATAATATATAAGAAATATAACACCATATAAAATATGATGTGGAAACATCAGTTGGCAGCTTTCATGTCAACAGAAGATAAAACAGAAAGGATGTAAATTCTTTATATTTCAGAGATTCCAGCACCACCTGGTAGAAGCATGGACATAGGTGAAAGGTCAAATATCAGATTTGTGTCTATTTTCAAAATGACACGTACTTGAAATATTGTATTCCTTCTCTGACCAGTTAAAATATTGTAAGTAAAAAGACACTGGGATAAGAATGTGATGGAACTTAAACTTCATTAAACATAGTAGTCAAGCCTTCAAAACTGTGTTTTCCTTTAAGATATTATATTAAAAAAAGTGCTCAAAAAGTATGTTTTTTTTCCCTCCACAATCATTTTTGTGACGCACACTTCACCTCAAATTCTTAAAAAGCATCAAAGCATCAAGGTTTTGACAAATCATTGTTATTTTGTCTAATGACAGTGTTTTTCCTCCAATCAGCACAAGTGCTATAAAGCAATTGACAGGAAGCTGAGCACAGCAGCTTCTCATCAGCATTTCTATCAGATTGCAAAGATTTTGTTGTAAGGAAACACTTAGAACTCTACAGCTCTCATGCAAGATCTCAGTCGTATTTGAACAAGTCAATCTAGTAATTATCTGTTGCTTCTCAGCCACATTTGCAGTCACACAACATTAAAACAAGAGTGACTACTAACATAAATTTGGCTTTGTACATTCAGAAAAAAAATCCTGTGCATCAACAAGTTGAAACTTAGCAAACTTTAACAAAAATTCTCAAAGTCAGTTGAGACAGATCTTACTGTCTGTTCAGTGAGACTTCAGTGGAGGTCAGATCTGGCACATTAACAGTGGCACCACAGCAGAAAACCAAATGCCAGCTGCAAAGAGGAGCCATACTTCTGCCAAAATTACTGACAGGTCTCTCTCTGTGCTTGCAGGATGATTCTGCAGCTTTATCTCGCCTAAGCCTCAGCGGAAATTCAGACTGACACATTCCTGCTGGCTCCCTGCTCCTGCTCCAGACAAAATAAACTGCCAGCCAGCGGGGATGTGTGAGGAGATGCTTACTGTGCCCTTAAGGATTTACGCCTTGCTCTCTTTGAAGTCTTGCAGCGATCTCCGTAATTGTCTGGCCTTTGTGGACTAATTGCTTGTCTGCTTCACCATGGCATAGTGCAATCGGTGAAAGGAGGACTGTTCAAGAAGAAAGGCTTTCTGTCTTCAAGGACTGCTTGTTTAAAAATAGAGCGATCCTGAAATAGAGATAACCAGTTGGCTGTATGGTAGTTTGGCCTCCTTAGCATACCTGGAATTGCCAAGAGAGCATATGGGGGGAGAAAAGCACATCTAAATTCTAAAAAAAATACAGATCAAAGATGGCTATTTTTCTTCTGAGATTATCCTCGCATCAAGACTGTGATCAAAACGTATGAGCCAAAAGATTTTCCGATAAACCTGTACATCATCTGCCCCCCTCCAATACTTTTACATCAACAAGTATGACATGTTGAAGCAGCAGTGATAATCTCTGTGTTGCATAAATGAGCCGATAATCTGGTAGACTGACTGATTTGGGACCAAAAATGCAACATTTGTTCATTTTCAGCAGCTGCAGTTTGCTTTCACATTGCAATGAGCCCAACAAACCAAATTCTTTTAGTAATCTGTTCACTCCCTCACCTGCAGTGATGCTGTACCAAGAACTACTGAAGGAAACGACACTCTACCCTCTGAAGAAGATGGTAAGCGCAACTTGCTTCTTTATGAAATGTAAATAAAAATGGAGTGCTGTGAGATTTTAGCAGTTGTAGGATTTCTCTTTTGTTTTGGGCAAGAGACCACAACCCATTTCTCTCTCCAATGCTGGAGACGCTTGTTTGTTTTGGCTGTATTTACCCAGAATGCCCCAAGCTTTAGTCCACTTCATGCTTTTTGGAGTGGTCTCAAGTCTACTTGCTGTTCAAGTATACATTCAAACTCCACCAGAGTTCAGTTCAACCGAACTGACACTTAGGTTTGTAGACGGACCAGAGTTTGTTTTTTCAGTTTGCATTTGAGTTTGATTACACATTCACACCTCTGGGAACAAATCGGGCTTCCTAGGCAAACAGACCAGAGTTAGATTAAAGTTAACTAAACAGGGCTGCTGTGAACGGAGCTGTGAAAGTTGTGACTTCTCTCCCAATTGGTTTCCGAAAACTAGGTTTTTCTTTTTATCTCAACTATTTTCATCACAACAGACCAGAAGTATCCATATGAGGCTCAATTCCACCACGAGTCACAAACAAGAAACCAAAATACTTGAACTGTTCCACCTGAGGCCGAAGCTGAACCCTGATCTGGATGGAGTAATGCAGCTTTTCCAGACTGAGAACCACAGTTCCAGACTTTACATTTTCATTTTTTACAACAAAGACTTAAACCTGTTTATTCTCGACTACCTTCTTGCTGTTTTATTCTAGTCTTCCTGAAATGAACTGAATTAAGATGAATTTTTCTCCTCACATAATTGCCATCATCTTCATCTGGAATAATACATTTATCTGAAATAATTGTGCTCATATCCTGCAGGAACATTATTTTTTATGCTCTAATTTAACCATGACAGCCATCATAATAAATCACCATCAGAATTATTCAAGCAATAAGTTTCTCCAGGACAACCTGAGTTGACGGATGATGGTACAAATGCAAAAAAATAATAATAATAATAATAAAAGAAAAAGACGAACAGCAATCCACGAACCTTCTGACAGCATTAGCACTCACAGCTTGTTATGGAAAAATGAGCAAAATGGCAGCAGCTTGATTGGAGCACCTACTGTACAAACTGACATGTCATATTACTTCCAACACTCCTTTGTCAGATCCCAATTGTTGACACCACATCATGCGGCTCTTGCGATAAGGTTGCCATGACATTTTCCAGACGACAGCAGGGAAATGTTGGAAACAAAAGGCTTGTTAAATGGATTCTATCCTCTGCAGCGGGTCTGATGCCTTCTTATCGACAGGGTAATTCCCTGAAGGAATTGGATGCATCAGGGGAAGAGACTAATGAAACAATCCCAGACATGAATTCCCTCAACACACTATCAGACCTATCCGTCTGCCCTGCAGCATGGCCCAGCTTCAGGTAGTTCTCTTTCCCCCCCCCCATCACTTGCCACTATGGGACAGAGTTGAAAGGTCAGATGAACATCTGAAATGTTCTTTTTTTAAAAAGATATTTTTCATAACCCTTAACCTGACATGAGGGAAGAAAATAAAGAAGCTTGGCTGGTGAGAAAGGCAGTTGCAGAAAACACGTAGAGCTGGACTGACAATAAGTCATAAAAATGACAACTCTTTTGGTGCTTAGCTTCCTGATGAGATTGGATCCACTATGACTGCACAGCAGCATAAATAACTCTGGCAGTGGGTTAGATGAGGGAGCTCATTGCATTGCACTCTGTTCATACCACTTACACTAAAGCAAATAAACACAGGCAGCAGGTGAAATGTCCAACAGCTATTGCACCAATGAGGTACAAGCCTCCTGGGCCATGTTGAACTTCCCTGCATGGCCTCAAGAAATGGACCTGCTGTTACACAGGAAACTCTGATACAATAACTTCCAGCTTATTGGGGAAAAACATTCATGAAAAATCCTAATGTCCAGAATACTGCCTGTGGGACGTGCTAGGTGTCGGGTTGACTGAAAGGCAGCAGAGGCTTGGCTGTCTTCATAAATATGCCAACTTCTCCATCAACTCTCCAACAGGTCATTTTATCCAGTTTTTGTTTTTATGGAAACTAAATATGTCAAAACGGTTTTGTCACAAATGTTTATTCTGAATGTGGTCATTGCTTTAGGAGATTAAATTTTCGGTTCATCTCCATTTTAGTATTTTTCCTTGGCCTCTGTTATATGCACCATGGGAGGGATTCTAATTAAGATGGCTTTTAACTTAACAATTCTAGCCTTTAACAGCCTCTTTGGATAGCCATTTAATTTTGTTTTTGAGATTATACTGCAATTAGTCAAATCTGATGGTATTTGCCGTTTACTTTGATCAAGCATAACATTATCACAACCTGCCTAATACTGTTTACGTTCCTCATTTGCTGCTAAAATGTCTTAGTACCATTGAGGCAGGACTTTATTTGACAGCTGAAGGTTTTCTGCTGTAACTGCAATCAAGACATCAACAGAAGAAATGACCTTGTAATTGTCAAGGTAGATGCCTCTGAACTGGGCTTGTTGGTCCAGCAGATCCAATGGATGTTAATGTGAAATTATTTATAAAGCAGGTTAAAAATATATATGTTGACTTCAGCATTTAAAAAGACAGAAATCAGCTACTGAAAATTATTAAAGAAAGATGCTTGACTAGCCTGGCCATTGGCAGCATCACTAAAGATGATGCTGCTTCAGTCGCATCACCTTTAGTGCACCGTCTGGGTGTTCTCTAAAAGAAAATATTTAAAAAAATAATAATAATCAGCAGCCGCACACAATAATCTGCTGTGCCATGAGAGGCTTAAATGACAGACCATTACACCAGGTCATGTCCGCATATTTGCAGTTAGCAATGGTGACCCTACTGTCGCCAACTCAAAGACTTTCTTGCTGTATTAAGCAACATTTCAGAAAAAAGAAATTGGTATCAGCCAAAATCAAAATTGGCAAGTCAAGCATTTTAAAGATCAGCAATCAGAGATTGGCCAGAAAACTGCAATCAGTGAACGCCTAACTTCTTACCCAATATATCGCATGTTGAAGAAATAAGAGTTATTCACTTTATCTCTCACTGGTCATAACATTAGGCCTGATCTGTATATTTACTATGAAACACTACAGAGTGTAAGCTGCCCTAGAATGTCAGAAATTTTGCTCAGCTTACTCAAGAAGAGATTAACCTGTGATAACAAGGAACATGAAACCCGCAAGAAGGTAATCTCTCTGTGCAGCAGACCTGATGAAAACATTGTTTTTTTTAATAGATATGTTTATAATTTTTTTGTTTAATAACAACACAGAACAAAAGCTCAGCAGTGCAGTCCAGAGGAGACAAAAAGAAAATATAAAATAGGGGGCGTACATACTTCCATCATTATATAGTCCACGTCTAAGCATTTATAAATGCTCGAGACAGGATGGTGGACACGTGTCCTTCAGTCCAAGAAGATCTTCCATATGCGTCCAAAGATGTGAGTCTTAGAGTGGACGAGACATGTTAGAAAGTCGAGACGGATATATTCCAAAATAAGCTTCTTCCACCCAAAAACAGTAGGAGATTTATTAGAAATCCATTGCAACAAAATATTCTTTCGAGCACAGAAAATTAGGACATTATACAACTTACTCTTGTTTTGATTTTGGATATGTTTATTTGGTAGACCAAGGAGAAGAGACACTGGATTGAGATCAATATTAGTCTTGATAATTTTCTTAGTCTCAACCAGAATAGATTCCCAGTAAATCTGGATTTTCAGGCCAGACCAAAGACAGTGTGTGAAGCTGCCTTCATGTATTTTACATTTAGTGCACAGTGAAGAGAACCCTGGTTTAAACTTAGACACCCGGTTTGGGGCCAAGTGACCTATATGTAGTAATTTAAGTTGCAACACCCAGGAGTGATTACAAATAGTCATTTTTTTTGGCACAGTTCCAAATACTCCATGATGAAAACATCTTAATGTTGAGGATGGGAAAACATCATGCAATGCCAAACAAAGTCCTAAAAACCAAGTAATCCTTGTAAATATCTTTCATGAGCAAGAAATGTGAAGGAAATGGAAATAAATGTATGAACTGATAAAAAGGAATAACAGAGTAAAAGTAAAAGACATAACCAGAAAGTACTTCTAATAGTTTAAAAATGAAAAAGGACACTTAACTAAATCAGCATAGTCAATTTTTCCCCCAGTTGATTGGATGCAAACAGAAATTCAGATTTTTCTTCCGAACGTCATGCCCCCCTCCACCTCCATCCAATTTAACGCATCATCTGCAGCAGTAATGTTCGAAAATTCAAAATAAAACCCACTGATTAAAAGTGCGGCTTAGACAAATAAATCGGTGCTTAATGTTGGCCTCCAGAAATTAGGATGAAGAAAAATAACAGAGGCAGAGGGGTGGTGCCGTATTCTTTGATATTATGCCACAGAGGTTAGTCATCCGGCAGAAAAAGAATCCGTTTTGAAGATCATACAAATCTAAATATTTGCTGGCCGAAGTGCAAAGCTGTCAAAGGGGGTTTTGTACTTAAAATAAAAGAATTAAATGGCTATTATAATTATTAGCTGCAGCTCTTGTCCTACTTGTTTGATCATCAGATCATCATTTACCATACCAATGTGGAGAAAGGGTATTATTGGAGAAGGAAGATAGATGGTGCCAAGAAACAAAACACAAATGAGGGAGCTGTGATGAAGTTATTTGTTTTCTTTACCATTCTGCCATCCAATTTCACATTTCTCAAACACTTCCACTCCTGTTGCTTCTGATTTTAAAACCTGTCCACTCCAATACGTCTGCATACCAGTTCAGTGTGATACAAAACAGTGTTATTACTGAAAAACAGCTGAAGCTATGTACTGTTGGTCTTGCTTAGTGTGCAGCAGCTTAAAGGTTGATGTGTGTCTCAAAAGTGATTATATAAGTTATTTGGTCTTGAAAAGGAAATGTGCTTCATAAACCCACATCAGAGGAGTTGGAAACCAGACTGAACTGCGTTCAGCTGAAGAGGGATTCTCAGAAACAAAACTATCTGTCCAACGACCCCCAGGATCCGATAGGTATTGCTACCTACTGCACCTTTCTTTTCTCAGCCTTCCTATAGTAGAGGTACCCAAGTCCCATGAAACCAATGGTTCTCCACTAACTCCTCAAATCTTCCTTTAGTAGGAAGCTTTTGTTCTTTGGAAGTCTTGGTGAAAGCAGTAACCAACTAATCTTTAAGTAGCACCTTTCAAGATAGAAATCACTTAGAACTCTAACAAACTGGATAAAAACATAGGACAAAATTTAATGAAAGCAGACTTAAAAAGAAGTTTTTATCTGTCTTTCAAAGAAAACTACTGAGTCTACTCATCTCAGAGTCAGGAAGTGGGTGTTGTTCCAAAGTACAGGAGCCACAGAAGAAAAAGCGTCATCTCCATTAGTTTTTCACTCTAAAGGAGACTGAAAACTATGTATTGTCCCTCATACACATATACTGCTGATTGTATGAGGGACAATCAGCAGGCCTTGATCAGACCAAGGTCTGCTGATTGCCCCTGATTGACCCCAGGTGCCTGATGGGGGTGTAGATCTAGGCTGTCCATGTAGAGTCCCAAGTCAAAACAAGGGTCTTAAAATGCACTCAATAATCAACCTGGACCCAAAGAAGTTGCCTTCGCAATGTAGTGACTTCACAAAATTATGCAGCCACATATGCAACAAATTATGCAATAGATGTTCCAATGTTTTTCTCTCAGAACCAGCATTAAGTTTCTTTAAACTACTGCAGTTCATTGGTCCATATAAATCAGCCTTCATTGCAAGAGCATCAATGAGCTTAAGTTGCATGTTTGGTACTGTTTAGTCCTTGGATCACTTTAGAAAGAAACTGACCATTGCAAACCAGAAACACCCTTCAAAAAAGTTACACTTTTCCACATTCTCTAACCTATTAGTCTCACAATCACATTTTGGCCCTGGTCAATCTTGCCTCAATCCTTACTTTCCTATTTTCTGTGCCCAACACATCAGCTTTTAGAACACGTTTACTAGCCGTTTACAATACAAGCATAATGTCAAACCTAATCAGTTTTGCTATTCCGTGCAGAGTTAATGCACAGTTCAATTGCATACATACGTCTGAAACATTTGAACCCAAGATAAGGTTTTCTGGTTACAGTTAATCCAAAAATCTATAACATGATGGTTGTGATAAGTTTTCTGCCCCTGACCTCAACAGTACCGGGTTGCTGATCTATCTATTGACCCACATGTTCTGAAAACCCTTAATCCTGCCAGTCTTAGAGGAACATTCTGCACTCTGAGCTCCAGAGGACATGGTACACCTGAAGATTGAAGAACTGAAACGTCTCAGTAAGCAGGGGAAGACAGAAAAAAACCAACAAAAAACGAGACAATCTGATGGACAAGGACGAAATCATAAAATATGATGCAAACTTCTTGTCCTTTAACACAGGAAAAAAGTCTGGGTGTGATTTCCCTGGAGGAAAAGGGTAGAGGTGCCCTTGTGGTTTAAAGATACTTAACTGTAATTAGAAAGTCATTGGTTAAATCCCATCAGCAGCCAACACATTTATCCTGTTAAACTACACTCCTATTTGATGCATTTGGTATGCACAGAGTACTTCGGCCATCGACCATACTCTGGTTCAAGTGTAATTTGGATTAATCTATTTAAAAAGAACCCATCAGACTCTGATTAAAGATTCCAGAAAAACCTCATTGTAATATCGCACAGGCCGGCCACCTCTACCCCATATATTTGAATAAGTAGACAGCTTTCATTAGAAACTGAAATAATTATCTCAGCAGTAATTTGTGCAGTTCCCCCTAAAGAACTTTTCAAATAATCCTGTTAAAGCTGACTCAAGATTTCAAGTGACCAAATGCCATGAAATTTGCCTTTCAGAGGCAAATAAATAAGGACTGGCCACCTTTCTGAGTAATTGCAAGCTTTGCTTTTTATTGCCACAAATGCTTTCATCATCAGATTGGACCATAATTGAAATACATTAAAAATCAACATTAAATTGGGTACCTTCCAAATTAAGCAAAGAAACCTCAATTTATAAAAATCTTCTAGTTATTTGTTTAGTTTTTACTTTTACATTTTTGACGTTTCTAAAAAATGGAAGCAGGGAGTTTTCCCCATACATCCTTGTTTATGTTGACTTGTCATGAAGGCGAAAACAATGCAGCATTATAACAATGAGTTTACATTCTAGGAAGACACACTGTTGATAATTAGGTTGTTAACTGAAACCAGTAGTTGAACTTAACTTGTGTAAAGGTTCAAATTGACAAAAATAAATAAGCAGACCACTTTAAAGTTAATTTGTGCTTGTGGCTATTTTAGATCACTTTTTATCACAAAAAACATCAGTTTTTCCAACATTGTGAAGTAGTCTGACTCTCAAAACACCGATTTAATCAAACTGTCTTTTAGGAATGTCCAAGATGACAAGGTATAATCTGTTTATAAGTTTATTAAGTTTATTCCTTCTGATTGGTTGTTGAGCCTTACACAATTCTTAGCACAAATCCTCGTTTTAGTTGTATTTTTAAACTGGCTTTGATTTTGAATCAAATAAATTTTTTCTTCTGACCATCTCTGCTTTAAGCGGACGACTGCACATGTTTTCATGCAGTGTGTTTGCCGAAGTAGAAAGAAATGTTCCCAGCTTCAACAAGAGAACCTGTGGACAGTTTACTACAAAATTCTTGGTACAGAAACACTAGTGAACAGGAAAAAAAAAACAAAACAAAAAAAACAAACAGGAAAGACCAACAAAGGTCTAATTTTTAAAGATTTTATGGTTAAGATTCTCACTCTTAACCATTTCTAATATACGATGTACCTTTGAGAGACAAACCAGCCAAAGGCCACTGTAAGCTGTTCGTTGGATGCTGAACATCCCTAACGGGTCCAATCCTAAAATTTGTCATGTTTGATCAGAGTCAATGCAAAATCTCCACAGATATGCCTGCAGTTTGGTGTTTCTGCTGCAAATCTTGGGAACAAGAATGAACATGTGAAGAGCAGTTTTCCCAGCACATAAAAGTCACTTCACTTACAGGCCAGTTGTCCCTCAGCCCTCATTAGCCCTTTTATTAATCCATTTTCAGTGTTTACCAGCTCAGCCAGGGCATTCATCATGCAGCATTATAGAAGCGTGTCACCCCAACAACTCTACGTTTAGTAATTAGATTAATTCCCTCTTCAGCAAAAAAAAAAAGGTTGCACAAGCTCTCTTTAATAGAATTGTAATTTCATCCATGGGTACCATGAAGAGAAAAATGGTTTTGACAGGTAAAGCATGATGGGTTGGATGACAGGTAGCCATTAACATGAAGCAGATTCATAGTGAAGATATGAAGTCTAATTGTGTTGACAATACTGCTAGCTTTGAAATTTAAGATGTGGTGAATAAGGTGAAGACAGAATAGCCAACAATAGTGAATTCCGTCTTTGCACTGCTGCAATATTACAAAAAAAATGCAGGTACCAAATTCATTTACAGGAACAGTTCTAGGAGATCCATCCTAGAACTGTTCTAGGATGGGAGGTGCTGGTGCCTCTCCAGCTAACGTTCCGGGCGAGAGGCGGGGTCACCTGGACAGGTCGCCAGTCTGTCGCAGCAGTTCTAGGAGATGCGGCTGAAAACTACTGACCCTCCTCATCTAAACTCTACTCCTTTTCCACACAGTTGAGGTAGAACCGACTTATGTTTGTGTTAAACTACTAAAACTAATTTAACCCACCGTATACTGCACGTACTTTCCGATGTTCGGGTTGAAATTGCTGATCACATTTTGGGAAATTTTGTGTACAAATTCCACAGATTCCCAGCTATAGATGTGCACTATATTGCCAAAAGTACTAAAATAATTACTAAAGCTCATTTTAATGCCGTCTTAGTCTTCAGCTTAAATATGGACTTTAAAATAACTTCAACTGGTCTTTGAAAGTTGTCTAAAAGATCTGGTTATGAATTAATGGCAATATTTGATCATTATTATTTGGATGCTAGGTTGATGTGCAGAAAAGCAAGGATCAGACAAAATATAAAACTAAAATAAAACAAAATAGACTTACATATAGAGACACAATCAGAAGGCAGACTGATTTCAGATGCCGGTTAGGTTTAAACAAAAAACATTAAACAACAGTGTGGTCTGTGAGCATCAGTATTAATTAATGTAAAGTGGGATATTTATGAAATGAGAGAGTGTTAGTGTTGAATGGTATAAAACAGCATAATGGAGTCAAATGCCTGGTTCCCCTGTTATGGAGAGAACACAGACAGTATGAGGAGCAGCCAGGTTTAAATATACTGGGAACACTGGGCCCAAGGGTTCCCAGTCAGCACCCAACTCAGGCCCACTTCCCCAAGAGACATGAAATGTTATGAAATATGTTGACATGAAAAGACACGAGTTCTCAGACTAAACTTCTGCAAGAAGTTCCAGGAATGGTCTGCAATCATTTCCACTAATGACGAGCTAAAGACCGTTTATTAAAAAAATGACTGAGGAATTAAGATTTAACACGACCAAACAGTTTAAAACTACTGACAGGGAATTATTTGGAGACATTTGTGGGTTACATTCTTGTTAAAGGGGTTCACTCAAAACATTTTCCAAAAAGAATGCCGAGAACTTCTCACATTTTCAATTCCTAAGAAAACATTCAAATTTTATGAATGACCTTCAGAATACCATGGAAATGTTTGATAAAACAATGCAATAATGACTAAATTATTATTATTATTATTTTGAAAAACAGCATTTCTGAAAGTCTCAAAAAAATTGGCCACAATTGTAGAAGCAGTGGCTAAAAACACTTTCAGCTGCAGATATAAATATTTGTTCTGTTTTTTGAATTGACAATAAGTGTGAAGAAAGCTACAAAGTGTAAATAATTTTTGATCTTCTGTTTTGTTGTAAATATTACTGCTTAAGTTGTTTGGATTTATGTTGTACACTCAGAAGAAAACAGCATTTATTTACTGCATAGAACAGAAACAGTTCAATCACTATGCCGGTTTCTTGGTTTCTTAATGTCACCAAAAGTCAAACGTTTATTAAAGTATTATATCCCATCCCTACTTACGATACACAGAGCAAGCAGAAATTGGCTGTAAAAGTACACAAGGCTTAAAGCAAGTTTTCCGTGAAGGGTTTAGGTGTTATTTTAGCATTCAGATCTTACCCTGACCTCATCAACCTGCCCGACACCATCATTTATCAAATAAAGTCATAAAAGGTAATCTCTTGAGCAGAGCTGCTTCGTGATTTAATGACAGACTCCTCACAGAACTTGGTTATAGGGCCGATTCTTAAGGACAAAGAATAAGGGCGCCAGGAACATTCATTTCAACACTATCAACTGTCTGTTCGTTTGCATTTGGAATGGGATAATAGTCTGAAAAATTAATGCTGCAAGGGTATTACCATAAGGTGCAATGGCCTTGCATATTGTAGTGCCAATTTATTGCTAGTATACAGCTAAAACAAACAAATTATGGAAGCTAATTAAGAGCTCCATCATCATATGTAAGGAAAGTTGATGTGTCATTTGCACGGAGAAGAAGAGCAAATTACTACCTGCAGCCAGAGTGAAACTTCTGCATCTAAACCGTAAAACAAAATACCTGCCTCGACTATGAGACTTAATGAGGCAAAACACCATCAGCGTAGTGAGAAACGTACCAATAAATTACTCAACCACTGGTGACTTCATTACCAGTAAACTGATTGAAATAGCTATAGATATCTCAATGTTATACAGCCCTATCCACAGCTGTAATATCACTGTCTGCATAAAACACATAAAGATGTGGTAATATGTGTGAAGGCACTTGGAAATCCATTTAGTTCTGCAATGCAATATTGCACTGTGAAATTCCTCTCCCAGAGATGTGCCATGTAAATGAGATTTTCGCATCTTGACGAAATGAGAGTGCAGTTTGGTGATAATGATGCTGTAATGCTCAAGGTTACTAACCCTCTTAAAGGGCAGAAAGAAAGTACAGAAGCGTGGAGCAACTTCTGACAAAGTGAGAACCTGACATTAGTCCATAATGATGTTTTTCCAACTCTTTCAGGTGGGTATCTTTTACGCCACTATTCCCAGCAAAAATCAGTGAGGGAGATTTTAAAACATTATTAAAGTACTGCACCCAAGATACAAAAATACCAAGGGGTAGATTTCCTTTCCAGGGCAATTTAGCATCTGGTTGCAACAAAGAAATTATGCCTCTGGGAGTTTACAAAACTGATAGAGTGATTTAAAAAACTAAGCTGAAATACAAACACAGATGCAATTTTCTTATTTTAATAACTAAAGCAACCTCAGAGGAGCAGTGGAAAAGATCACACAAGAGTCCTGAGCTAAGCAGACCAGTTCATAGTCAGAAATGATTAGGCTGAAGTTTAGGGACAGAAGAATTAATCCAATTTGAAAAGGACTTTTCAGCAACAAGATAGTTGAAAGTGCTTTACATGATAATACATTACAAATAACAAACATTTTAATCTAGTTGTGAGTAAAGGGAAATGTGTCAAAGTTAAACAACAAAAAAGCCCTGAAGATACCTGAAATATCTGGAAGGTCTGGGAACACATGATGTGGCAGTGACTCAGGAGGGTTGGGTTCATCCTTTAACTGGTTGGTTGCAAGTTTGAACTACCGCTTTATCCTTCTCAAGGCTTCCACATACTGTACGTCATCCAAAGTGCCGAAATCAGTTCTCATTGAAGTAGACGAGTGACAAAAATTGTCAATTTGTTTGCAGAGAGGAATCCGCCTCCCTTTCTCATCACCAAGGCTGGCTCAGACCATTTCGACTGAGCTCTGTGTGTTGTGTTGTGTGATTGGTCAGGGCGCATTTCTGCATAAAAAACGGCTACAAAGTTAACAATTTACTTCAACTAGTCCACTATCCTGTATTTGTGTGACTGTATGATGGGATTTATGACTGCAGTGTGACAACCTTTAGAGTCCTTAGACTTGAAGTGCTATATTTACCATATTAAAATCAGTCAACAGAACATTTTATAAAAAGGTAAGAAAACAGCCAAAACAAACACAAATATACAAATCACACAAGGAAGTGAAAAAACAAAAAAACAATGTATGCAGTAATTCAAGTCAACAGGAAAAAGATAAGTTGTGAAAGTTGCCTTTAAGATCTTAAATTTCAACTTAATGTGAAATTTAATTTGTCATAATTGAGACGAACAGATGCCCTGTGTGGAGAACGCAGTCTCATAAATTGCTTTAAATTGTGTTTTTATTTGACAAAACAATGAGTGTCACAATTATTAGACCTCAGTCATTTCCTTCCTGATAAGACAATTGTTTTTCATGCTCTGAAAACTGTACACTGTTGGAATTACACAACAAACCCTGACTAAAAAGCACTCAGTATCACCCCTTGTATTTAAATTAATCAGTTAAAAAAACATTACCTTACTTTTAAACATAGAAAACCGTTCAAGTCAATAAAGCAGCTAAAATCAGTCTAGCAAAGTATTGCATGGGACCAATGTGCTGAGATTCCAGAGCTTTGTGTGACCTGAAGCAAGAGTTCAAAGTTCTGAATTAACACTTTCAACAGCCAACCAGGATACGTTTAAATGTTTTATGGTACTTTTTGTGACTTTGATGTTTTATGGATCTTTTTCTTTGAGGATTCTGGCTTTTAATGTTTATATTTTAACATGTTTCAATGTCTTCTAGAAATTAAATATGGGTCATGGGATATTACTAGAGATTTATTATGCAGGACTAAAAGGAAGAAAAGATCCAACCAGAGACTTATTTGAGTCCTTGAGCAGATGCCTTCAAATTTACCAGTGATAATTTTTTTATTTAGAAAAGGCCCTTTTAAAAAAAAACTAATGAAGGTCACCAACAGCTAGTGAGAAGGTAGAGCCTCCAGCTAACTCCCACTAATATCTCAATATTTAATAACCTGTGGAAGGTAGTTTTCTTAATATTTTATGAAAAATGATGCAGAAGGTCAACACCAGCAGATCACTATTAAGATGTTTGTATTTATATATCAACTAACTTCCTGTCTGGGGGACATGCAGAGCAGACATGCTACTTATTTTTTTAGTATCTTAGCTGTTATTAACTGTGGAAACTAGAAACAAATGAGGAAAAATTTTGAATTTCTCAGCTAGTAATGAGGTGGTAATTAGGTTCTTATAAAGAAATCAAATATATGACTTCTTTTCTTGTAGCTGCTTATTTTAATATGTTATACACCAAATAAACTTTAATATGCACTATGGAAACAACAACAACAAAATCAGTGAAGGGGATTCACTGTATTAGCAAAGTTATAATGCTGTAATATGTAAAAGTTTATTCAGATTTTAATGTAAGGACTTGAGCCAAAATATAATAAACTATACATTATTAATTTGGTAGAAATTTAATAGGTTAAAGAGCAAAATGGTGAATATTAACAGTTCAATATGTAAAATTCTGACTGGCATCCAGCTGACTGGCAGTGCGCAGCAGCAAGTGGGGAGAAACACTACTGTGCTACTAAAAATTACGGTCACTACGACACTCTTCTTGGCACATTACTAGGTGTTCAAACCGAACAGAAAGTAAAAATATTTGAAATTTTGAAACTATAACTTTTCAAAATTTTTATAATCAGAATATGCCCTGACAAATTTACATTTCTGAAACCTAAACCTGTTACTGTACACTGGTAAAGAGGCAAATTCTCTTGAGTGTAACTGGTAGATAGCCTTTAAAATTAAGATAAAACACAAATGATCCCATTTAGAAAACTATTCCTGCACAAATACATCCAAACAATCAAAAGAGATTTATTTAGGTACCAATATTGTAGCACTAAAAACTGCAAATATCCTCACATTATGCAATCTTAACAACCCTCTGAGCCACTCAAACTCCTCAGCTGTCTCAGAGTCCCCACTTAATTCAAACACATTGCGGGGAAGAAGCTGTCAAGTGAACCATAAAACTCGGAGGGAAGAATGTATGAAAAAAGACAAATGTGAGACATTCTTAGTGAAAATGAAAATGGAGCAGTGGAGCATCCGCAAATGAAAGGCCCACTGGTCATGTTGGAAAATTTAGTTTGTACATGTGAGGGTCCTGCCTGGCAGACGGAGGCAGGGGAGCTTCAGCAGACTGATGGTGTGGCAGTACCAAACCTAACAAAGTGATTTATTATGAGAATCATGCAGCCTCAGAAAAGCCTCGACAAAACAAGAGGGATTATACAATAAAGCCCAATTCATATCCATTTTGCTCTGCTGAGAAACAAAGTGAATTAGTGATTTGAAAACTGCAACACCTGACCAAGGATGCACTTTTTTTTTCTTTTTTCCCTTGTCAGCAGTTTCTTGAGATCGATTACTATATATTGATGAGTCAATAGCTTCACTAGTAGAGGAAACAAAATGCATCCTCAAACTGTGATGCATCTTTGTTTTCCAAATGAAAACAAAGATGGCTTAATCTGGTAATTTTGCAGAAGTACTAAGACCTAAAACTTGTATTGTCCGTTTATCATTTAGTCAGGGGTTGAGCTAGCCTCCTGATACTAATAAATCAACTGCAATCATAATAACAGTAAACACATTCAATAAAGTATTGCTTATTTATTTCCTGTCTCACAATTGCTGACTGGATGTGTTGATGATGAAAAGCACTTTGAACTGCCTTGTTGCAGAAATGTGCTGTACAAATAAACTTGCCTGCCACATTTTGGTCAGTAAGAGCTATAGACTGATTATTTTAGTATGATTTTTTATTTATTTATTTTTTTGCAATTGCGAGGTTGGAGCGTAACCTTGTTGGTTACGCTCCAACCTCGTTGGAGCGTAACCTTGTGTTACGCTCCAACACAAGGTGGAGCGTAATTGTGAAGTGGAAGGAAAGGTAGGCATCTTTCAGACACATACTGTATATGTCTACATATATAACAATTGCTAGAAGGATGAATACATGTGCACATCTCACTTTTGAAATATTTTGAGAAAAAAATAGTGCAACCATTTACTTTTGCTTTAAGTCCTACAACAAAATACTCTAAGGGTTCTGGTTGCAACATGCAATAATGTCACAAAACTCAACAGATACAAATGCTTTTATTAGGAACAGTGTCTTTTGAGGACCACCAGAAATACCAATACACACATAAAAAAAACCTTTTCAAATGTATTTTCTGCCCGATGTGTTCTAGTTTTGTCTTTTCTTAGCAACATTTGAAAATGAAATTCGAAAATAAAATGGGAAAACAATTTAGGAAATAAAATATAAAGCATCTCAGCTATCTTCTTTGAAAGGATAAAAAAAAGGAACATACAGATTTCTTACAGGATTCAAGTTTGCTCATTTTGTGTAAAATAGTTCCTTACTCTGTATTGTCTTATGTTGAGCACCAGATGTATGTTTTAGAGACTTTGGCAGGCTGCCTCTGGCAGTTCACTGCTGATGTAAATACCAGACAGCAAATTTGCACCTCATTAAAAAAGACCCCTGCTGACGGCTTGCATGTTAAAAGCCACTCAAATTAAAATATCTTATATTTCCAAAAATTAATTTCAAGCCTCTTAAAAGCAAAATACTTTCAAAAGAGCAAAATACTTTCAAAAGAGTTCTGACAGTACCAGAACTTTAATGAGAAACTTAAAGGAATGTTAATTTATACAATTTACAGTGTTAAACAGCATGAATGTTAATTAGCACCATAATTTAGAGTAGTTTTACATTCCCAGAGAGACAATTCTGTTAAACAATGGTATACTCTACAAGATTTGTTTTTTGCTTTTTAATCCAACGATCAGTAAAAATCCAGGAGATCTACCATTAGCAAACTTCCTGACATTGGCAGCTTTCTTGGCAGAAAATAAATAAGCAAAGAGGTGTTAAAGGTCTCTGATAGTTTGAATCGATTCTATATTTGCTTGTATTAAGAGAAATGATCTGAAACTAAACCTAAGATCATATCTTCAGCGTTAACACTGTGCGGTAAAAAAACCTGATTTTAAATACATCAAAAAACCAGAAGGTAATTTGATTAATAAAAACAATTATTTGCAAAATTGTGGTTCGAGTTAGATTTTCAGAAGTTTGCTCTTATCTATAAAAACAACGTAGCGCTACTCAGAAACCAAGTGGAATCATGTCAGAAAAGACAAAAACTAATTTAAAGTTTAATGATTGTAACAAAAATAGAAAGGTGCATCTAAAAAGATGAGATGCAAATAAATGTTTCATTTGTCTGGTGGAAGCCTGCTAACTGGACAGCAGCTCAGCAGACAGTCAAGGACTCTCCAAAGGGAGGATAAGACACAAAAGGTTATCGAAGAAGATTGCTGTTCAGAGTGTTATATACAAGCATATAAATGAAAGCAGAGTGGAAGGAAAAGGTCTGGAAGAAAAAGCTGCACAAGCAGCACTGATAACTGCATCCTTGAGAGGATTGTGAAGTAATGCCGTTCCAAGAATTTGAGGGAGATTCGCAAGAATGCAGTCAGAGCCTTAACAGCCGCGACACACAGATGTGTTCAGGACATGAGATACAACTGCTGCTCTCCTTATGTTGAAATATCACAACGCGTCTCACCTGGGATGCGGAGGAAAAAGCCAGAGTCTGATGCTCTGGTGCACGGATTACTGCACTGGTGGATTTAAGAGGAGCCCTGATCAAGTCAGTATGTTATATCATTTTCTGAGAAACTAAGCTTCTGTTTTTCATTAGCTGTGAACAATGATCAAAATTATTTGAAATGAAAGCCTGAAAAATGTCACTGTGGAAAATAAATCTGTATAAATCACATTTTGAACTTAGTTGCTGAAATTAATTTCTTAGAGTTTATTTTTTATTCATATTAAAATACAACAGTGAACTGAACCCTCAAATGAACCCCAGTGTTTTTCAGACATTAAAAAAGCATAACAGTGTCAAAACTCCAGTGATCTACAGAAAGAGCAACTCACTATATTGAATACTTTGTCAAATAGTTATGTACAAAAACTAAAAACAAAAATCCTCAAAGCTTTTGTGTTAAATGTAAACTAATCACAGTTCGAGCATTGACTGTATGGAAATGTTACTTAAACTAAAGTAACTACAGATATCACTAATGTTAATATGAGTAGCTTTTGCATATTAATGGGTAAATTAAATGTCAGTCCAGATTACAAAAGTCTTCATTTGACTAGAAATGTTTAGATTTTAGGGAAAATTTCAAGGTTATTCAATTTCTGCTTTTTTCCAAATTCTCTCATTAGTTCTCAGTTGAACTGATTAGTTTGGCTGTAGATAAGGGACATAATGGAGGACGCCAGACTGCTGACTGATAGACGAAGATTGTTCATGTCAGGCTTTCCACAGGAATCTGTTCACAACCAGAACAGCAGCCAGTATGTTACATGTTAATGCAGCATAATGCAATACACGCTCTCACTGCAAGACATGCTCAACTCAAAGTTTTATCACTAAATTTCATATTTACGTAATCAAGGATCCTGTAAGTAAGCAATACTGACAGGGCTAACAAGATGGAGGGTTTTCTTTTCTGGGTTCACATTCCTTTTCATGAAAAGCGGATTTAATGAACACTAGAAAGACGCCATAGACGAGCCTTTCATAATTGTGTCTTATCTAGATGAGACATCCAAAACTATTTTCCTTGTGTTTTCGCCTCGTTGAGCCCAATGTGCTCTGTAGACAGGGAAAGATAATTGGGAATGCCTCAGTAAAGCTTTTTAAGTATCTAGATATTACTTCAACTTGATGAAAAGAATGAGCAAAAGCTATTTAAAAATGAAAAACCTGAAAGGAACTAATTGTCGTGAGATGCAGATACAATAAGCTGCTTCTCAAAACAAAAAAGCCAGCAGCTGGAAGCCTTAATCAAGTTTGTTTTTCTCCTCTCTTCTGCTCACCTGTTTCTGTCCACCCAGACCCCTGTTGGTCAGACACTTTCATATTTCTGTCAGTGTGAGAACTTTCAGCGTTAGCAAGTCGTCAACCATCTGTTTCACTGAAGAAAAGCATAGAGGGATTCAGTGCATCAAATCTACAGGGGTCTTCCCTAACATTTTTTCCCTGGAAACAAGCAGTTCCTTGCAGAGAGGGACTTTGACGCTGCTGCAGGCTTGGAAGAATGTCATCTCTAATTACCTCTGAAATCCATCTCCATTCTCCTCCACCCCCAAACCTGCCATCTGTGCAAACTCCTTTTGTTTGTCAGCTAAAGTCTTGTCCCTGACTATTGGGAGTATGCACTGTAGTACTGCCATCTGATTGTTTTGAAAGCACATAGTTAATATAGATCGTTAATAACTTGAACTAAACATTACGATACCATTGGTTTGTTAAGCTTAATCACAAATTATTTCTCCAACAAAATAAACCAGAGGTTGCAGCCTTTTAACAAGCTGACACTTTGCAAAGTTCCTAATGAGCAGTCTGACATGGGAGACACAAACTGCTCCTTTTTTGTGATATCTAGACTTTATAGTGCAATATTGTTCTACATTGTATCTTGTAAGATTGATGCTACTCAACGACTCAAATATTTTCATCATAATGTGAAAGCATACAACAGAATACTTGGGTGTCAATTTTATTCATAAAATCCTTAAATTTTTATTGTAGTTGGTAGTGATGCATCTTCAAAACAAATTTTGTTTTGCATCCAACTGCTCCAGGCTCCTAAAAACGCCAAGAAGAGATGCAGCTGTTAAAGCAACAGAGGTCTTAAAAGGACGTCAAAAGACACCAACCAATCAACCAATCAAAAGAGCAGCATTCCAATGTCAACATCCTCAAACTCCCCATGAACAATTTGCATGTCTCCTGGAGAAAAGTTTTACAATCAGATAAGAAACATTGAGCAATCGATCCAGAAAGCCAAGACAAATGTTTGGAGTCAAGTTGAGACTTTCAAAACTGTTTAAACTTTAACTGAGTGTGACAACAGGAAAGTAATCAAAACTGGATTCAATGTAGCTACAACGGAAATATTATTACTACTTCTGGAATAAGTCAGACCTGTTCTATGCTCAAAAGATGGATCTATGACAGCACATAGCCAATAGTGCTGAAATATTCAGCCAGAATTATGTGAGTATATTATTGAAGGCTACAGCGTTTCTGTACAACTTGATCAATCAATCAATCAATCAAATTTTATTTGTATAGCACATTTCAGCAGCAAGGCATTTCAAAGTGCTTTACATCATATCAAAAAAGAAAAAAAGAACCATGATGCAACATAGAATCAACAGTAAAAACAATAAAAACATGACATTTAGTCAAGTTCCATCATG
>CAEFZX010015970.1:0-28455 GCA_903066825.1 Alfaro cultratus | reverse complement strand
AAACACTCTATCTCTGTGCTGGGAAGGCCACGGGAAAAACAGCAAGTTCCCAGACAACCTGCCTGGGAAAGTTAAGCAGACACCTGTTGTTTAAATAGTTTGCACCCCCTCTGCTCTCACTGTATGATGCAAATAAAACATTTCTTCTTAAATGAAAAACCTACTTCACAGCACTCTACCATTTTCCGGCTCAAGACCATGGCCTCGGATTTGGAGGCACTGATCCTCATCCCGGCCGCTTCACACTCGGCTGCGAACCGCTCCAGTGAGAGCTGCAGATCACGTCCAGATGAAGCCAGTAGGACCACATCATCTGCAAAAAGCAGAGACGCGATCCTGAGGCCACCAAAACGGATCCCCTCAACACCTCGGCTGGTCTAGAGATTCTGTCCATGAAAGTAATGAACAGAATCGGTGACAAAGGGCAGCCCTGGCGGAGTCCAACTCTCACAGGAAACGAGCCCGACTTACTGCCGGCAATGTGGACCAGACTCTGACACCGGTCGTACAGGGACCTGACAGCCCTTATCAAAGGGCCCGGTACCCCATACTCCCGGAGAACCCCTAACAAGGCTCCCCGAGGGACACGGTCCAACTCCTTCTCCAAGTCCACAAAACACATGTAGACCGGTTGGGTGAACTCCCAGAACCCTCCAGGACCCTGCCGAGGGTGTAGAGCTGGTCCAGTGATCCACGACCAGAACCAGAACCACACTGCTCTTCCTGTATCTGAGGTTCGACTATCTGACAGACCCTCCTCTCCAGGACCCCTGAATAGACCTTGCCAGGGAGGCTTAAGAGTGTGACCCCTCTATAACTGGAGCACACCCTCCGGTCCCCCTTTTTGAACAGGGGGACCACCACCCCAGTCTGCCAGTCCAGGGGAACTGCCCCCGATGTCCATGCGATATTTCAGAGTCGCGTCAACCAACACAACCCTACAACATCCAGAGCCTTAAGGAACTCTGGGCGAATCTCATCCACCCGGGGCCCTGCCACCGGATGTGTAAAGATTATTTATTTTATTTTAAAGCTCACATGATAGTGAGATAGTGTGAGATTATTTTATATATATAAATAAATAAAAAATAAAGGTGTGAAGATTTTTTTAAAATAATCTCACACTATCTCACTATCATGTGATCTTTAAATATCTCACATGATAGTGAGATATTTAAAATAAATTGTGTAAATTATTAAATTTGTAGACTATAGTAAATTATTCAAAGTAAATTTTCTAAATTAAGGATGTCGCACATTTATGGATTTGTCTGTTTTGATTAGTGTTGTTGGTGGTTTATATTTTGTTTTGTTTAATGGTATTTGCACTTTGTAACTGGTTTTGGTTTTGGGTTATGAGCCTCTGCTGCACCACCTGAATATAATAATCAGCTCATTAAGGCTCTGGAGATCTGATCTACACAAGGAGGAGGTAATGAAGCCGTTTCATTCCAGTGTTTTGTACCTGTGGCTCATCTAAAAACTGCAGGACAGCTTGAGGACCGGAGTTTGACACCTCTGCACTAGAAGAATGCAAACAATTTAAAAGAAAACTTCACAAGGACATAGTATTTCTCTTGAGAAGAAAAGGATTATGTTTTGGCTGTCGGCAGTGGAGCCACATCAGCAGGAATTGTGAAGCACAATTAACTTGTGAAATTTGTAATAAAAGTCATCCAACTTGCTACATATGAGAGACAATTTCTCCTGAGTCTGAAACAGGAACTCCAGAGCTCCCATTAATTGTGAATGCAACATGTGGCCATACAGGGGCCGGTAAAGATCGTAGAATGCTATCTGTGCTGCCTGTAAAGGTTAAAGCAATGAAAGGACAATGTGCCATCCAAACATATGCCTTCTTGGATCCAGGTAGCACTGAAACATTTTGCTCTGAAAGGCTGATGCATCAACTGAACCTCACTGGAAAGGTGAGGTTCAGTTGAGCTTCGAACAATGGGCCAAGATAATATGAGTCCAGCATTTTCTCTGTGTGATCTTGAGGTGGCTGGTCTGGAGAGCAATACTTTCTATCCTCTGCCAGAAGTTATTACACAGACACATGCCTGTGACCAAAGATGATATAACATCTGAAGATTTTTTTTTTTCTATTTCTTTCTCCGAGGTTTTTGTGGCTCTAGTGGCCCATATTTTTTGAAAGTTGGCTGACAGGAAAGAGGGCAAGGAGAGGGGAAGACATGCGGCAAATGTTGATCTGTTAATTGATACCAATGCTCCAAGGTTATTGGAACCTTGGGAAGTCATCAACAGTCAAGATAATGGTCCATATGCTGTAAGAACTGTACTTGGCTGGGTGGTCAATGGGCCCTTGGATAGGAATGGTGCTCAAGAAGTTTCATCTGTAACAGTGAACAGAACCTCAGTGAGCAAGCTGGAGGAACTGCTCAAGAGCCAGCACAACCAAGGATCAGCTGATGAACAAGAAATGTCCAGAGAAGACCAAAAGCTTCTCAATATTATAGAAACATCTGCAGCAATACAGGATAGAATGGGGACATTATACAGGAACCAGTACCTTATAGGATGATGGTCCATCTATTTGGAGCTGTTCCATCCCCCCCTATGCTTTAAGGAGAACTGCCCAAGACAATCAGAATGAATTTCCACCAGAGGTCTTAGAAACTGTAAGACAGAATTTTTATGTTGACAATTACCTCAAAAGTGCAGCTACAGAAAAGGAAGCTATCCATTTGATAAAAGATCTTGTTGCTCTGTGTGAAAAAGGAGGCTTCACATTGGAAAAATAGATAAGTAACAGTCGTGTTGTTCTGCAGGCCATCTCAGAAGAGCAGAGAGCTTAAGATTTGAAGATGTTGGATCTGGATATCAATAAGCTTCCAATGGAAAGAGCTTTGGGTCTGAAGTGGTGTGTGGAGACAGGTGCCTTCCAGTTTAAGATGAAGCTGAAGCAGCAGCCCTGACCAGGCGTGGAATCATATCTGTGAATAGTTCTGTGTATGACCTTTTGGGTTCTGCTGCTTGGGTTCAAGTCCACCTCTCTACAGCAAACAGGAAGGGGCGGGATGGACCGCTGTCAGTCTCATACCTTATTTGGAAATGGGACTATTGCACTCCGGAAGTGAAGGGGGCGCTATTTCCTATATTATCCGCGGTCTCCCGTTTTTATTTTCTTTTGAAATCTGTGATATATTTTCACCTTTAGGAAGGATTTTCACTCTCTGCATGTATTTGAACTTCTCTCTTTTATTTACTTCAGCAGCTCACAGTTTTTAACAAATTCTGTAGCTTTCTGTGTTCTTCTAAATCTGCTCCTTAGTCGCATCTTTTCGGGCCTGATGCTGCCTCTAGTGGCGTGGGGTGGTAACACAACTAATATAATTACATTACTAAATTAGAATACCACAAAGTCTTTATTATTTATTATTAATTCTGGCATCTTAACAGATAAATTATCTTATAAAACACCATATTTTTTCATTTTCTTAAGGAAGTAGAGCTAATTAAATGACATAAATATACATGGCACTGTAAAAACAAAAATGTGAATTTTTGCTTGTATCTGTTTAACAACCTAGTTGTAACAATCTGGTTGTTATTCTTCTGTACCTAATTCATTTGTTTGTTATTGACTTTTGCTCAATTAAGTTTCTTATGTATACACTGAAAATGGTATTTATTATAGTTGATCATGTTGTTTTTCATGTCTCCTTATTTCTTTTGTTCCTCCTATAATTGATGGAGATATATAGATATTATTTATAATGTATTAAAGTATTGTTTATGTTATTTAATTAGCTCTTCTTCCTTAAGAAAATGAAAAAAATTATGGTGTTTTATAAGATAATTTCTTTTACGGTGCCAGTAATGTAATTATATTAGTTGTGTTACCACCCCACGCCACTAGAGGCAGCATCAGGCCCGAAAAGATGCGACTAAGGAGCAGATTTAGAAGAACACAGAAAGCTACAGAATTTGTTAAAAAACTGTGAGCTGCTGAAGTAAATAAAAGAGAGAAGTTCAAATACATGCAGAGAGTGAAAATATATCACAGATTTCAAAAGAAAACAAAAACCTGAGACCTCGGATAATATAGGAAATAGCGCCCCCTTCACTTCCGGAGTGCAATGGTCCCATTTCCATATAAGGTATGAGACTGACAGCGATCCGTCCCGCCCTTCCTGTTTGAAGTAGAGAGGTGGACTTGCCATTTTAATTTCCACCCCTGGTTACATCATAATGACCCCTGACCTCTGGGTATTTACAGCCTGCTGAGTAGATTAATCCTGGGGGTGATGACATCACAGCGACTGATGAAGACACGACCTCTGACCTCTGGGCTTTAGCTGCTTCCTGGAGGTTTTTAAGGTGGAATGAAGCAAAAAAATGAAATCTGATCAAATCAATTAATGGAATAAGATCAGAGAGAAAATCTGATCCAATACTGGAGAAAGACCACTCAGTCACATCCGGTTCTGATCTGGTCCATCAGGTGGCAGTGGTGACCAACCAGTACCGGTCTTGTAGGCCCAGGGAACTGGACCTGGAACCAGGAGATCTGATCCAGGTTCTGATTCAGGACAACAAGTCCTGCTGGTTCGGACGCCTGAAGAACGGAGAGGAGGGATCCTTCCCATCGGCCTGCGTGGAGCTGCTGCAGGTACACACACACACACACACACACACACACACACACACACCTGGACACATACACACACATGGCTGTTAACTGGTTAGCTGGTTAGCGTGTGGTTTTCAGTATGTGAACATCTGGACCACACCTGTTTATCTGTTAGCGTGTTGTTAGCAGCTGCAGCCCATGTTAGACATAGCAGAGCTAAGTCAGTTAATCTCAGGTTTCCTGCTCAGGTTGGTTACTAAGAAACTCTAAAGCTCTTAAGTGGCTCTTAATCTGAAAGGACCTGAATGGACGACGGCGTCCATGAGACTCGCTGGACAGATCACTGAGCGGTGTCCTCATGGAGGGAGGCGGCTAACGGATCCACAGGAAGTCCTGTTCTCTTCCTCTGGGTTCTCCTGATGTGGTCCAGACCTGCAGATCAGCCAGAGATCCGGTTCCAAGTGGGAACCCAACCAGGTCAGAACCAGGATCCACATCTTCACCTCCGTGGGTCAGAAGTTCTGAGCTCACAGCTCTGAGGAGTGTGAGTGAGCAGACAGGATGGAACCAGCAGGCTGCACACCTGGGACCTTCACTTCCTGTGGCTTTACTTCACCCCACTTCCTGTTCCCTCACTTCCTGTCTCTGATGAGGACAGGTGAGGTCTGGGCCTCTGTGTGGCTGACCAGAACCTCAGCAGTGGATTGGCTGAGAGGTGGTGGTTTCACGGTCTCTGTGTTGCAGGGCGGAGCCTCATCTGGAGCCACGCCTACTCTGCTGAGGAGAGGTTCTGCTCCTGCTATGGTTCAGAGGCACAGCGCCCCCTGTGGCTGCACCAGGTAATGATGACCAGACACACTACAACCGGTTCTGGCTAGATTCTGACCCGGTTCTGTGCGGTTGCAGTGGCCGCAGCACGCCCCGGCTGCTGAGGAAGGCCGGACCCCCCAGGGGCTCCCCGCACCGTGGCTCCGCCCCCTTCGACTTCCTCTGCAGAGCCCTTACCCAGACCAGGAGGAGGAGCTGCTGCCCCCTGCTGGGCCGGCCGGAGGGCGACACCAGCACCGACAACAACGCCTTCCAGCCCGACTAGACCAGAACCAGAACCCGGGGGGCTGACTCTGGTTCTGATCCTGGTTCTGGTGGATTCTGACTCTCATCCAGAACTGAGAGTGTTGAAGGTCCAAGTCCAGCCGGGATCTGGACAGACCCGAGTCTGGTTCTGAAGAACCAGAGCGTTGTGTTCATCAGAAGCGCTAACCAGACCTCGGCTCTGGAACAGAGGCACACAGAGAACAGTCCGAGTGTTTCCATCTGGTCCTTTATTCTCACAAGAAATCATCAGAGTCACAGCCAGACCCAGGTCCGGTCGGGTCCGATAGAAACCGGACTTTCACACAGAACTTCATCTGTACTGGTTCTGTCCTAAACAAAGTTCTCCATGTGTTGTAAAACATACAAATAAAGATTTAATCATATAAATCATTAAATTGTGAATAATCTTGTCTGATTCAAGGTTCTGCTTTGATCGGTTCCGATCCAAAGTGCAAAGCTTAAAAGATAAAGTGCCGTCAGAAATAAAGAAAAGTCCCTGAAGTGGGTCGGTTCCGATCCGGTCCATGAGCAGCACTTCCCCCGGGATCACAGCGACGTTCCAAGAAAGAAAGAAAGAAACTGAATAAACGTCCAGAGATAAAAACCGGATCTAAAGTCCAGGCGGTGACCCGGTCCGGGCCGACGATCAGAACCGACCCGGAACTCGTCTCCTTCTGGTCGGGTAAAACAAGAAAAGAAGAAAAAAAATTCCCCAAACAAAGAAATAAAACATCAGAGAGAACTGATGAGGTAGCAGGAAACGACAAGAAATCCTCTCTTCTGATTGGACGACGAGGTGAGGAGTCATCTTCATCCCTCCAGGTGAAGGCCACCTGCGGTTCTTCTCTGTTCTGGAACACAAGAACATTGGATCAGTAGGCTCTTATTCTGAAACTGTTAGTGGTTCTGTGATATTCCTAGTTTATTAGTTTTTATTGGTTCCAGCTCCGACCAGAAACGACCGTTCTAGTTCTGGTTCTGCTGATCCTTCGTTTCTTCTTCATTCAAACTGATTCCATCAGAAATGAATCGGTATTGAGTCGTGAATTACGGGTCATCAGTGAGCGGCGCTGCGCTGGAAGCTGTTTGGATCGATCCAATAAGAAACCCGTCCAGCAGAACGTGGAGAGTACCGGTTCCGTGCGGATCCGGATGGGCATTTTGGTCCAAAGTGTTTCACATGCTGAGAACCAAACCGAGTTACCAGATCAGATCGTAACCACAAGTGGAACATCAATAACTGTTGAAGGTCAAGGGTCATAAGGTCATCTGCAGCGCCTGTTTCCACAGGTCGTCCATGAAGACGTTAATCAATATGACTGAGACTGAGTGTTATCAAATCTCGGTTCTGGTTCTGGTCCGGTCTCTGAGAACCAGAAGAGCAGTCAGTGGTGGCAGACGGTTCTGGTTCTGTGTGTTAACTCACCTGCCAGAGGTGAAGCGTCCAGAACTCTGAAGGTTCTGGTTGGTTCCCGCATGGATGCTCACCTGAAACCACAAGGACATGGAAGGATGACATCACAGCGTTTGGACCAATCACATTTAACCAGTCATGACATCACATTTGTCTGTTGGTCCGGCTCACCGCATGGTGGGACCGGGTCTGGACCTGGTTCTTGTCACGGCGCCACATAGTGGCGGGCCTGTTGGGTCAGACTGGCCTGGTCCTCGGTTCTACCGAACATCACCACCTGCAGCTCGCCGCTCACCTGCACACACACAGCTGAGCCTGAGAGGCAGAGCAGAACCCGGTTCTGGTTCTGAGCCGGGCCTGGCCATTACCTCGAACGGGTTGGTTCTGTTGGCCGGACACTCAGGCGAGCCCTGGTTGGGAGCGTGCTGCTGGGCCCACCACACCTCCAGCTGCTCGTCCAGCGGGAAGCATTCGAACTCATCGCAGGTCGGGACGAAGCGGGCCTGAGCCGGAACCGCCGAGCCGGACGGGCCCTGGACCTTCTGCTGGCCCGAACCGGAACCGACTTGGACCTGTGAGGTCGAGCTGGTTCCGTTCTGACTCTGTAGGATGGAGCTCAGCAGGCTCTCCCCGTGAACCTGCAGGTCAAAGGTCAGGAAGGTGGGGCTCTGATAAGGAGAACCTGGTTGTGAAGGTCATGTTAAGGTCATACGAGGGACATTAATAAGTAGGAATGGACTGGGTCGGGCCCGGCAGGAAGAGGATCAGGGAGGAAACCTAAACCGAACAGGAACCGACTAGGACACAGAAGCCACATCAGACCCGACAGATCCCACTTTGGACCCGACAGAACCCTCTTTGGACCCGACAGAACCCTCTTTGGACCCGACAGAACCCTCTTTGGACCCGACAGAACCCTCTTTGGACCCGCTCAGAGCGTTCTGTGTCAGGCTGACCTCAGAGCTGCAGCTGGACTGCTGGCTGTCAGGGTCACTGCTCCTCTCTCCTCCTGTCAGGTTCATCATCAGTCTGGAGCAGGCTGCCACCTGGAGCACACACACACACACACACACACACACACACACACACACACACACACAGGGCTCATTCTGAGCTCCTACCGGTGGCCCGTTGGCGGCGGTCGGCTAGACTCACCTCGTCCTGGCAGTCGGGCACCTTGAGCGGCGTTGGCGTCTCAGGAGCCGAGGGGAACAGCGCTCTGATCTGCTCCGTCCTGAATGGACCAATAAGGAGTTAGGGTCAGGGGTCACAAGGGCTCAAAGTGAGAAAGGCCGGAACAGACCTGGAGCCGAGGCTGCAGTGGACGCAGCACACATTCTGGTGTTTGAGGGAGCAGAGTGGCGTGGAGGTGAGCGGCGGGCGCTGGAAGCTCAGCTCCTCTGCAGCACTCAGGCTGAAGACCTGGGACAGGTAAACACTGAGACAGCCGGCCTGAGGGACACCTGGACATGTCTCTGTCTGTCTCTCTGTGGTTCTACCTCAGCTGGGGAGAAGACTGCTGCCTCCATCATGCTGCTCCTCTCCCAGGATGAGGACGAGTCCAGGAAGGACGCTCCTTCATCCGTCTTCATCAGCTGCTCCTTAACACCTGGAACCTGTACAAGACAGCAGCTGTCTCACCTGTCCTCAGGAAGCCGGGACCGGCCTTGCCACGTCGCCTTACGTAGTTCCTGCTCAGGTCGATGACGGACGGCGAGTCCTCTCTGAGCAGCGGCGCCTCTGGAGACGGGTGTGATGTCATTTCCTGGTAGCTCCAAGCCTCCAGGTTCTGGGACGAGCAGGACTTCTGATGGGGACAGAGACAGACATGGGCATGGTCCCAGAGGACAGACATGGGCAGCGTCCAGCGGACAGCTTTACCATCTCCATCAGCTCGGTGGACGCGCCCTGCTTGCAGCCTGAACAGGAAGCGGGGGCCCAGGTGGAACACAGGTGGGCGGAGCTTCCATGCGGTCTGGAGGTGCTCTGATTGGAGGAGAAGCTGGACTCGTCTTTGATGGTGGACAGACTGTCGGCCTGCAAGGACACAGATCAGCGTCAGCGTCCCGACCAACTAGAGGCATCCTGCTGACTGGGGACGGACCTTAGTCTGGGCTCTGCGGGACGTGTGGTTCCTGGTCCCAGGTCTGGGGGCGGAGCTTGAACCGTGCAGCTGCAGGAAGTGCAGGTAACCCTCCTTCTCCACCTTCCGCTTCAAGGTGGAGTTCCAGTGATTCTTTATTGAGTTGTCTGTTCTGGAAGACATGGCAGAGGAGACACACCAGAGGCTGCAGACAGGTCAACGCACCTGCGGGCAGGTCAACGCACCTGCGGGCAGGTCAACGCACCTGCGGGCAGGTCAACGCACCTGCGGGCAGGGCAACGCACCTGCGGGCAGGGCAACGCACCTGCGGGCAGGGCAACGCACCTGCGGGCAGGGCAACGCACCTGTTTGCAGTGTTACAAAGTTGAAAAAGGTAAAAAAATTTCCAACCAGACTCTGACAGGTCCTGGAGGACCTTCCAGAGGAAGTAGCACCTCTACATCTGTACTTTAAGCAGGTCGGGTACCTGCCAGGTAGCAGCTTGGAGATGTCGGCCCAGCGGTTGCCTAGCAACCTGTGGGCCTGGCACACCACCCTGTCCTCCTCGGCCGTCCAGCTGCTCTTCTTCACCGCCGGGTTCAGGTGGTTGTGCCAGCGCTCTCGACACTGCTTCCCGTTGCGAGTATGCAGATGTTTGGCGATGAGCGACCAGCGCTTCACACCGTACTTCTGGACCAGCTCCATGACCTAAACATGAAGTGACATCAGATCCAGATGGGAGGCAGGCACAGAGCGGCAGGGGTGAACGGTCCTCACCCGCCGGTCCTCCTCCTGGGTCCATGGACCTTTGACCAGCTCTGGGTTCTTGATCTGCTGCCAGCGTCTCTGACACTGCACCTCTGACCTATGACCCTGAAAGAAGAAAAGTGAGAGCACCCCTCACTGGTCACCATCATAGAACTCCACACCAGATGTCTGACTGAGACGCTCACCCTGAAGGACAGCGCCACCGAGGACCAGCTGCTGGCTCCACGCTCCTTCACCAGGCGCCGCAGGAGCTCATCCTGAGGAAGAGCATCACTACCATCATCATCATCCTCATCACCACCATTATCATCATCACCATTATTATCACCATCATCATCATCATCACCATCATCACCACCACCATTATCATCATCACCATTATTATCACCATCATCATCATCACCACCATTATCATCATCATCATCGCCACCATTATCATCATCATCATCATCATCATCACCACCCCAACCATCATCATCATCCTTGCCTCCTCTTTGGTCCATCCAGGCTTCTGTAGAGACGCTTTGGAGAACCTTTTGACCCGTCTGGACCGACTCTTGGAACTGGAACAGAAGAACGGAGTCGAACAGCAACATCTTTATCATCATCATCATCATCATCATCATCATCATCAGATGGAGATACAGTGCACATGAAGAAGAGATGGAGAGCAAAAGGGGGACAGGTGCGGGAGTGTTTCTCACCTGGTTCTGTGGCTCCAGCTGCTCATCTCTGCCTCTCAGATCAGGTTCAGCCTGATCATCTGCTGAACCTGCAGAACCCAGAGCCGGTTCAGATATCCTGATTAAAAACGTTCTGATGAACCGAATCAGTTCAGATTGGCTAAGTCAGTTAACCCGGATGTTGAAAAGAATGATTCCTGAACTGATTCGTTTCATTGGTTATTTTAGATAACTTTCGGCTCCTCATGAGCAGAACGGATTCATGGACCATAGTGGAACCGATAACAGATCCGGCTGTTCTGGCTCACATTTTATAGAATCTCTGTTCGGATCCGGGTTCAATTTAGCTCATATTTCATGGGCAGTGACGGATTTGTGAAATTGGCCCAGAAATTCGGATGGAAGTGGTTGAAACAGCGCAAGTTAGCCCGACCGGTTAGCTCGAAGTTAGCCGTTAAACATGGCCGTTACATTCCCGCAGACACCGATCAGACCGCTACAGAAGTCTTTAACGGGCCCGAACCTCTCCCACGGTCCGAGCCTGGTATGATCGAGCAGCTGGTACCGTCCTGTTGCAGGGAACTTACCGGCAGAATCAACGGTCGGAGCGAAGAGGCACAGGGCTTCAACGGTTTGAGTTCGGCGCTGAACGGACTAAATCTGCATTCTGATTGGACAGGACCGAGCCATGACGTCACAAGCTACTCCTACTACAGCTGACATTTTAGGAGAAGTTTAAACCCAAAATCTGGACATTTCTGACATCTTCCTGAAACTTTATGCTCAGGGTGAGATTTTAGTTCTAGTTGTCGAAATAAACTAGAGAAAATCTGATTTATTATGAATAATTAATCTGAGCTGCGTTAACAGAGACCATGTTGGAAATTCACAAACATCGCAACCAACGAGGGCCAGAAATGAAATGGCGGAATTTCTGCAATAAAAGGTACATTGATGAGGCAATAACTAAACGAATAATTCAACACAAAAATATACAAACATCTAAAAGTGATGTTAAAATAATCAGGATTATATGTCATCAAAAGAAAATGCAAATATACAATTTTAAACAAAAGATTGCCTAACCAATTTATATAAAACATTCCAGGGACACGTCAGAGTCAAAACCTGATTTTATGTATATATAAGATGTAATTGGCTAAAATGGCTGAGCCACACAATACTCAGTTTCCCTTGATCCTTTGCTGGATGATCCAGAAGCAAAATCCCGCCCGTTGCGCAGGTTTCCCAGCATGCATTTCACCGGGCCGAGAAGAAGAGGCGTCATGATGCAGTCCGCTGGCGGTTAATGTGATAAATCTGTTCATATTAGGTGATTAATCTGCTGGTATTGGGGAAGGATTCTGTGCACCATCTACCGGTGAAGGCTGAGCTCCTCATGGTTCTCCAGAACCGGCCTGCAGGAGAACCCAGTCTGTTGATGACAGCCAGCTAACTGATTGTTGGTGAGTTTCTGCCGGAACCGCCGTCGCCATTAAAGATGCTCATATGGCTGAAACGGGTCAGTACCGAGCCGAAAACCGGCGTTTAAAAGCTCGGAACCTGCAGGGACCCAGTGGTTTGTTGTGACTCCATCTGGACGGATTTACTAGGGAACCATTCCTGCCGTCCCTGCGCCCGGTTAGGCTGTTAGCTGCTGCGGCTAACCCTCTTGGCATCAGCGCTGCTGGGTTCGGTTAAAGATCGGGGCTCCAGAACCAGGACCCAGGCATTAAATATCAAACACAGAGAATCGGAACCAGGCATTAAGCTTCACCTCAGCACAGTTACACCTCTAAACGCTTAAACTCTGGAGCAGAGAAGCTAATCCTGGGGTTGAAGCTGCTAGCTGCTGCTAACGGCCGCTGCTGTTAGCAGCAAATGAGCCCAAAGCAGGGAAGTTTAAAATAATGATCAAATTATATTTAGAATGCTCTTTACATGTAAAGCTCAACGTGCTACCGAATTACAATAAAAATATGAATCCACGTAAAAACAAACAGCAATAAGTTTAAACAGCAGAGGCTGGAGGACAGAAGCTGTGGGGTCATTAGGAACAGGGTTCACCCGGAAGCACTAAAAACAAAGTTTTGGCTAAATAAGCAGGAAAATGACTCACTGAAAGTTAAAAGGAGAGGAGCAGGTCAGCATCAGAGGGCATCTCAGGCCACGACATAAAGGTTGCACATAATTACCAGGATAAAAATTTATATCAATAAATCCACATTATAAATGGTAATCAGTTCTCTGATCAGCTGCTATTAGGTGTAGCACCAATCGCAGATATCTGCCAGATGTGTGTTGTTTGAAATGTTGCTAATATGGCAAGGAAGTTGTTGAGTTGGCAACAGCGTGTTGACTATTAATGAAAAAAGTCAACTTTCAGAAGAGGCCGAGAGGCTCCGCCCAGCTGCAGGGAGCAGCTGTCTGCCACCAGTAACCGTGGAGTTGCAATTGGTGGTTCGATTCCTGGTCCGTTGTTTGCGTCCCTGAACAAAAAAATTCATCCACCTTACCTGCTGGTGTTGGGGTCAGAAGGGCTGATGGTGCAAAAATGTGCAGCCTGTGTTCTGTGAGCCTGTTGGGGCAGCTGCAGCTACAATCCATCATCAGCGTGTGAATGAGGTCTTTGTGGTTTCAATTGGAGATTTAAATTGTTTTATAAATAATGGTTTTATAAAAATGGTCCCGTCTGTGCTGCAGGTTAAGCTGGTCACCATGGCGACAGACGTGGGCTCGCCGCAGCGGTTCTTCCACATGCCGCGCTTCCAGCACCAGGCGCCGCGACAGGTGTTCTACAAGCGGCCCGACTTCGCGCAGCAGCAGGCCATGCAGCAGCTCACCTTCGACGGGAAGCGCATGAGGAAGGCCGTCAACCGCAAGACCATTGACTACAACCCGTCCGTCATCAGATACTTGGAGGTACCCGACCTCAGAACCGCCTCCGGCCCGGTTCCGGCCCGCCACGCTGCCCGTTAACCCGGCTTTGTCCGTCTCTTTTCAGAACCGCCTGTGGCAGCGCGACCACCGGGACTTCAGGGCCATCCAGCCCGACGCCGGCTGCTACAACGACGTGAGTCACACCACACCGGGCCGGAACCAGACCAGGACCCAACAGCAACCCGACCAGAACCTGACCAGAATCCGACTGGAACCTGGCCTGAACTGGACCATAACTGGTCCCGGACCTGGCCTCAACCTGACCAGAGTCCGACTGCAACCCGACCACAACTGACCAGAACCGGACACTAACCGGGATAGAACCGGGCCCTAACCGGACTGTTTGCTCTGCAGCTGGTTCCTCCTCTGGGCATGCTCAACAACCCGATGAACGCCGTCACCACCAAGTTCGTCCGGACCTCCACCAACAAAGTCAAGTGTCCCGTCTTCGTCATTAGGGTGAGAGGCCGCCGCTCTGCCGCATCACTTCCTGTCTGTGTTTGAGTCTAACTGGTTGTCCTGGTTCTGTCTGCAGTGGACCCCTGAGGGCCGCCGGCTGGTGACCGGGGCCTCCAGTGGAGAGTTCACCCTGTGGAATGGACTCACCTTCAACTTTGAGACCATCCTACAGGTAAAGCTCCACAGACCCAGGTTCTGGTCGCCCCGACGGAACCGGACTGGACTTAGCTTCTGTTGATCCAAACCTCCTCCAGAACCTTTAGTTAGGCCAGTATAGGGTGTGGCCCCTGTGGCCCGTAGATCGTAAACCGTTCCCAGCTTTGGGCTGCTAGCACAGCGCCTATTACTGCTAGCTTGTAAATCTCTGAATGGACTAAAGATCTGCTGCTTCTGGATCAACCCTCCAGACCTCTCAGGTTCTGGTTCCAGAACCAGACATGGAGAAGCAACATTCAGCTTCTATGCACCACAAATCTGGAACAAACTTTCAGAAAACTGAAAAACAGCCGAAACCCTGAGCTCCTTTAAATCGAGGCTAAACCCAGCTGGTTGAGCTGATTAATTATTAATGAAACATTGACCAACAGAATTGATGCATCTGGATCATTTTAACGATGACCAGATGTAATGTCTTACTGGTTTTCACAACTGTTGACTATATGATGATGATGATTTTATTTTCTTTTTAAACATTTTTATTAGTTTTGTGTTTTCACAAGCAGAGAAAATATAACATTGTACACTGTGTTGTGTATCATCTTACATAAGTATGTGCTAAGAAGAGAAACAAAAACAAACAAACCCTCCCGCCCCCCCCAAAAAAAAGGAAGCCGCTGTACAATGTCACATTCACGTTAAATCATGCCTTCAATGGTCGGCAAACATTTACAGACATATTTAAAGCCTGACAACAGCACAATCAGCCGGACCATCAAAGATAGAGGAAGAAAGATACATAGTAAAACAAAAGGAGGTTCTTTAGTTAAGACCTGATGAGACCTTCCACTTCATGGGGTTCTGACCTCTCTTCTGACCTCTCATCACAAGTTGTGTCAACTCTTTAGGTAAATAATCAAGCACAGGAGACCACATATCAATGAAGTGTTTCTCATTACCCTTAAGAACGGCACTAATCCTTTCATGAGGGAGGACCCTAAATACTTCTCTATACCATTGTGTGATAGTTGGTGGTTTATCCTTAATCCAATTGATTAAAATGCATTTTCTAGCCAAAAGCAATAATTTGTCACAGAGTTTGAAGTGCGATTGTGTCAGAGTGACTGATTTTGAAGGGAGGCCAAGAAGGAACAGACCTGGGTCTCAGCTGATTTTTACATGGAACACGTCACTCAGCTCTTTAGAAATCGAACTCCAGAATCGTTTAATCAGTTTGCATTGCCAGAAATAATGATAATACGTTCCAATCTCTCTTCCACACTTATTGCATAAGGGATATTCAGGCGATCCATCTTATTCAGTATAAAGGGTGTTATATGTAGACGATGTAGTATTTTATACTGCGTCTCTCTGAGCGTATTACATATAAAGGTTGAATTAACCACATTAATGGCTTCTTGCCAGTCATCCTCAATGTATACTGTGTCAAGGTCTCCCTCCCATTTCCGCGCAATGTCCCCGGCACCGCCTGGAGTGAGAGAGCAGAGCACTGCAGAGAAAGCAGAAATAAAATGCCTAGGATTTTTCCGGTCGACAAGGAATTTTTCAATCTCATTGTGTGTGACCAAGCCAGAATGGGAGAGCCTCATAGAACTGATGAAATGGCGAATTTGGAGAAAACCAAAAAAGTGTTCTTTAGGGATACCAAATTTTGACTGGAATTGTTGAAATGTCATGAGTACATTCTCTGTAAAGAGATCGCCAATCACTCTCACTCCTCTGCCATGCTACAGGTCAAAAATGTTGGGCTCAAGCCCTGGGATAAAATCCTGGTTTCTTGTAAGAGGTGTCAGGAGTGAGGAGTAGAGCACAACTCCTGCGTGGTTCCAAATTCTCTGCCACACTCTAACTGCGTTATAAATAATTGGATTATGTTTAATATCTCTTGATAGCCTCTTCCTATCTCCAGTTGTGAGGCTCCACAAGGAAGCAGGCTGAGAGGCCCATGAATCAAGACAGGGGTCAGAGTTGAGATGAGCATGTAGCCACTCCCACAGATAACGAGCATGGCAAGCCCAATTGTAATAGATGTTTGGCAAAGCCAAGCCACCTCTGTGATGATGATTTTATGTTTTCATGATGGAACGAGCTTTGAACTTCCTTGGTGCTGAAATGTGCCATACAAATACACTTGATTGATTGTTAGCCGCTATAGCTAATGATGCAGCCTTTGAGTGATGTCAGCACAAACAGACTGTTCTGATGCAGCATGAGCAGGAATCTGTCACAACAGTTATATTAGACTATCAGGATTTAACACCAAAAAACAAACATTTCCCACAAAGAACATCCAGACGGTTACAGTTTCATGACTTCAGGCTTGATGTTTTCTAAGAAGTGATCACCTGGACACAGCGGGAAGGGTAAACATCTGATGACTGAACTGAAACGCAGCAAGCCGCAGCAGCTAGCATACCTCACCTACCTCACACTTTGTGTTGAAACTTTTTAATTTACTGATTTAATTTAAACAAAAATGAATTTAGATGAATCTAAACATGCTAAACGTTTTCAAAGTTAGCTAAACTGCTAAGATGAAAATTAGCTCTGCTCTCTATCTATCTCAATTCTCACCACTGGGTGGAAGGTAGCAGCTGACCTCTGACCTCCTGACCCCTCTGTGTGTGCAGGCCCATGACAGCCCGGTGCGGGCCATGACCTGGTCCCACAACGACATGTGGATGCTGACGGCGGACCACAGCGGCTATGTCAAGTACTGGCAGTCCAACATGAACAACGTCAAGATGTTCCAGGCTCACAAGGAGGCCATTAGAGAAGCCAGGTTTGCTCCCAGTCTCTGTGGCTCAGGCCACCAGGGGGCGCCGCCGCCGCGCGCCCCCAGGCTCTGGTTCGGTTCTGATGCAGCAGCGATCTGCTGTTGGATCTGTGCATCATGAGCCGTGTGTGTTCTGAATAAAGTCATCCTGTTTCTACATTGGGCCAGCCCGTTGGTCAATAAAGTTCTGGTCTGTGACCCAGCAGCAAGTGAAGAGTTCACTTCCTGAACAGTGGAACTACATCTCCCATGATGCAGCGGGACAGAAGCTCCACCCCCTGACTGCCATCACAAACCTTTAACCTCCAGGTTCTAATGGGTCCAAATGGCTCTGACTGACCAGAACCAGGCTGATGAAACTTACATGTTGAGCAGAAAGACGCCTGAAGGTTTCTGCTGGTTCTGAACCCCTGACCCAAGTCCGTTCCCAGCAGAACCAGGTCGGTTCCACCGGTCCTGAATCCAGACCTTCTGAACCCACTGGACCGGTTCTGGTTACAGTTTCACATGTTTTAGTCCAGGTTCTCCAGAACCACCAGCCGGATCTGTCTGCTGGTTCTGTTGGCCCCTTCTCGGTTTGGTAGCTGTAGAATCCACTCCAGGTCAGAACCTGCCATTTTCAAACCCAGAACCGGTCCAGTTAACGACAGCCGGCTCTGACGGACCGTTAGTTAATCGCCATGGAAACGGCTTCAGATGAAGGACCCAACTCTGAACCGGGTCGCAGATGATACCAGGTCGGTTGAACTGAACCAGACCTGCAATCTGGAACCAGGATGTGACCCGGTGGTTTGTCTGTCAAGACCCAGAACCAGTCAGATGTTCTGTTAACCAACTGGGCTGGGTCGGTTCTGATGGTTTCCTTCAGAGGTGGTGATGATCCAACTGGGCCAGAACCTTCAGCACATCCAGAACTGCAGGGTTCGGTTCTACTGACTGAAATGGATCCAGATCTCCGCAGAGGTTCATCTACACAACTGGTCCAGAACCGGTTCCGATAGTCCAGAACCACAGGTTCTGATTGGAAGATTGGTTGTGGCGGATGTAAAGCCGGTCCAGAACAGGCTCTGGACCGGCTTTAAGGTCCACCAGAACCAGCCCAGCTGTGTGACTCCTCTTCCTCCTCTTCGTCCTCAGCTTCTCTCCCACTGACAACAAGTTCGCCACTTGCTCCGATGATGGCACCGTCCGGATCTGGGACTTCCTGCGCTGCCACGAGGAGCGGATCCTTCGAGGTACCGGTTCCGGATCCGTCAAAACCGATCTGGACCGCAGCAGAACCTCTGACGGTGTGTTGTGGTTGTGCAGGTCACGGCGCCGACGTGAAGTGCGTGGACTGGCATCCCACCAAGGGGCTGGTGGTGTCCGGCAGCAAGGACAGCCAGCAGCCCATCAAGTTCTGGGACCCCAAGACGGGTCAGAGCCTGGCCACGCTGTGAGTACCACGCCCATCAGAACCCGACCGCGGCGCCCGCAGAACCTCATCGCCACACCTGTCCCTCCCCAGCCACGCCCACAAGAACACGGTGATGGAGGTGAAGTGGAACCTGAACGGGAACTGGCTGCTGACGGCGTCCCGCGATCACCTCTGCAAACTCTTTGACATCCGGAACCTGAAGGAGGAGCTGCAGGTGTTCCGGGGCCACAAGAAGGAAGCCACAGGTGAGGGGGCACCAGGACCGGTTCCCCTGAGCCTGAGACATTCAGATCAACCAGAGAATCAGACCTGCAGATCGGTCTACAACCATGACCTCTGACCTCTGCTGTTGTGTCCTCAGCGGTCGCCTGGCACCCAGTCCATGAGGGTTTGTTCGCCAGCGGAGGCTCTGACGGGTCGCTTCTGTTCTGGCACGCTGGGTAAGAAGCTGATCAGAACCAGACGGTGTCGGTAGGGGCCATGTTGGTACTGTGAACTGGTGACCCGGTACCGTGTTGGTACTGTAACCCGGTATTGTGACTCTCTGCAGGGTGGAGAAGGAGGTGGGCGGCATGGAGATGGCCCATGAAGGGATGATCTGGAGTCTCGCTTGGCACCCTCTGGGTCACATCCTGTGTTCTGGTTCCAACGACCACACCAGGTATTCATCTGTACTGGTACCAGTACATGACCCGCACAGAACCAGTACCAGGCAGGAACTCCACATGCTGTCTCTGGTTCTGTTCCACAGTAAGTTCTGGACCAGGAACCGACCCGGGGACAAGATGAGAGACCGGTACAACCTGAACCTGCTTCCCGGGATGTCGGAGGACGGCGTGGAGTACGGTAAGCTGCAGAGGCCAAGCAGAACCAGAACCTCTGGGTCTCAGTATCTGCAGCAGAAAGTTCTGTTTGTGTCCAGATGATGTGGAACCCAACAGCCTGGCCACCATTCCTGGGATGGGCATCCCAGAGCAGCTGAAGGCGGCTATGGAGCAGGAGCAGAGCAGTAAGTTCTGGAGAGCCGGACCGGTGTGAAGGTCTCAGGTGTTCCTCTGAGGTCTCGGGTGTTCCTCTGAGGTCTCGGGTGTTCCTCTGAGGCCTCAGGTGTTCCTCTGGCACTGCCCCACCTGCAGGTAAAGAGGCGGCTGCCGAGGTGGAGATGTCCATCCCTGGACTGGACTGGGGCATGGACGAGGTGATGGGCCGGGACTCCAAGAAGGTTCCTCAGAAGAAGGTTCCGTACGCCAAACCGATCCCGGCGCAGTTCCAGCAGGTACTCGCCCACACCTGACCCGGAGGACGTGATGTCATGTAACCGTGGTGACCGATGTCGGATGTCTGCCTGCAGGCTTGGGCGGAGAACAAAGTTCCCATGATGCCCCCGTCTGCAGATCTGTCAAAGGACCGGAACCTGGAGCAGAAGGTGGATGGGAAGAAGAAGACCCAGGCGGAGCTGGAGCAGGAGATGGCGGCGCTGCAGTACACCAACCCCCACCTGCTGGAGGTAAACACCAACCCCTTCAGGTTGAAGTCTACCAGAACGGATCAGAACCAGAACAGGTCCATCGTCAGAGCCCAACAGAATCTCATTAGCATTAGCAGATCTGAATCTGTCCAGGCCGTTCGGATTTTAGATCGGAATGGAAGATTAGATCTGTAGATCTGTAATTTATTCATCAATCTTGATCCAGAGTGAAACTAGATCTACGTTAGAAGGCCGTGGTGCCGGCCTTCAGCGGGTCCAGAGTCTGACCGCCGCGGGTCGGAGTGAGTCTGCAGTGCTAACAGAGGCTAAGCTAGCATTAGCTTCAGGCTGTCGGAGTAAATCAGGATTCAGAACCAACAAAGGTTCTAGGATCCAGCGGTTCTGACTTGGTTCTGTTTGTCTGCAGCAAATGAAGATGAGCCAGATGAACTCGGATGGGAATATGGGCCCCCCCCAGGGACCGGGCTCCATGCCCCCCTTTCCGGGCCCCGGGGGGCCGGGCCCTCCTGGTCAGCAGGGTTACGCTCCAAACATGCCTCACCAGCAGATGGCGCCCCCCATGGGCCCCGCAGGGATGCAGCAGCCCTTTATGCAGTCTGGACAGATGGGGCCTCCTTCTGGACCCCCATCGCATCAGGGGCCCCCTCAAGGCATGATGGGCCCCTCAGACATGCAAGAACCACAGAGACATCCTGGCCCACCGAGACACATGGGCCCTCCAGGACCTCATGGGATGGGACCCAGAGGCATGCAAGGGCCCCCTGGTGGGATGATGGGGCATCCTCCTCGAGGAATTGGTTTAAGGGACCCTCAAGGGCCCCCGCCCCAAGGCAACATGATGGGTCCCCAGGGCCAAATGCAGGGTGGCATGATGGGGCCCCCACCCAGGACACACGGCAACATGCCTAACAACTATGGGATGGGCAACATGCAGGGGCCGCAAGGAGGCATGCAGGGCCCCCCGTACATGCAGCACCAGGTGAGTGGGGGGTGCAGTGGGGCCCATCTGGCTGCAGGTCTGCATGCAAACTAACGGCTTTGGTATCTGCAGAGCCAGAACTCGGGACCCATGATGCACGGGATGGGGCCCCCGGGGCCCAACAGCAAAGGTCAGTAGATGTGCGGTCCCTCAGGAGTCTTTACCAGATGTTTGTATTCTTCATGGTGGGGTCTGTTGTTTTTCCAGGAGACCATCGAGGGCCGCCCCCGAACCACCACATGGGTCCCACAGACCGGCAGGGACCCGGGGGGCCCGGAGGCCCCGGGGGGCCAGACCAAGGCTCTTACTGGGGAGACGGCCAGCAAGGCCGGAGGGGCCCCCAGGATGGAGGACAGGACTTCCACAGCCGGGGGGAGGACAGCTGGAGGCCGGGGTACCAGGGGGGGGGCCATCGGGGGGGCGGGCACCGGGGGGGGGGGGCCTGGGGCTCCGACGACCGCTTCGGTGCGGGGGACTTCAGAGGACGGCGGGACGACAGGTGGGCAAGCTGCGTCTGTGTGGGTGAGGCTGGTTCTGACCGGTTCTGACCTGTTTTGGCTCCTGTTGCAGGTTCCGAGGGGGCGGGGCAGGCCGAGGGGGGCGGGGCTTCACCGAGGATTATGGCAGCCAGGAGGAGGGCTTTGACGGCAGTGAGGAGGTCAGCCGAGGCTGGGAGTCCGGGGGCCGAGGGAGGCCCCCCCGAGGAGGAGGTGAGGGGTCGGGGGGCGGGGCCAGTGATGCGGGACGTCTGAAGGGACAGCCGTCTGTCTGTCACACTGACCCTCGTCTCCTCCTGTCCTCAGGACATGACGGGTTTCGGGACGACAGTTCGTCTCCTGGGGGACGGGAGCGTCCCTCGTCCATGCAGGGGATGGACATGGCGTCCCTGCCGCCCCGTAAGCGTCCCTGGCAGGACGGCCCCGGGACCGGGGACCACGAGGCTCCAGACGGAGGTCAGTGATTGTTACGTCCACCAGGCTCGTTTTGTGGGGTAACATTAAAGGAGACCACACAAGGATTTACTTATTAAATAAAAGTTGAATTTATTAAAGTATTCTAAAGAAACAAAACCTGAAAAAGGAATAAATGAAATGAGAAACCAAAATGGATTAATGCAAAACCTATAACTAATCAGAAATAAGCAAATGCAAACAAACCTAACAAAACCCAACCATAAGATACAAACCAAACCAAATGGGCATCTGAGGAGGGAGAGTGAAAAGCCTCCTGTCTGCTGCTTGTATAGCAACTTTTAAAGCAGAACCTCAATCAAGGTAGAACAGAACACCTGCAGTAGGCCTGCCTCCAGAACTCTGCAACAAAAAAACAGGAACAGGAGCCGTAACAGTGATTCATGACTTTCAGGCTGTTTTGAGACCGGATAGTTCGGTAGGCTCGGTTCGACGTTTCAACAAAAGTTGAAACGTTTGTTACCTTTTCAGAACTGTAGTTCACATTCACACTGCACTGAGTCAAATGACCCAAACTAACTGAAAAACCTGTTCCCCCCGTCGCCTGTGGGGGCGCTGCACCAAGAACTACTGAAGGAGTTAAAAAATGCTTTTCATTAGTAATAATAAAAAGCTAATATTAATATTCATTTTCTCCTGAACAGCAAAAAGCGTTTCAGGGCTAAATAAACAACCATCTGCTTTCCTTAGCGACTTCACCAGAACCACCAGAGCATCGTCCACTCTGTGGGGCCAGACTGGCCCCCAGCGGTACGATACGGGATGTTACCTGTCACTAGCAGAAAATTAATAAAACAGAAAAACTAAGCGGCGGGCGGGTGGCAGTCGGTCAGTCTTTCGGTCGGCGGTCGGTCGGTTGGCCGGCGGGCGGGCGGTCAGTCGGTCTTTCGGCCGGCAGTCTTTCGGGCGGTCGGCAGTTGGTTGGCCGTCCGTCGGTCGGTCTGAATGTTTCTCTGAGTGTGACGTCTGGTCGCCTCATTTCATGACTTGTATTCAGATCTTTGTTGCAAAGTAAACATCTAATCAGAGCCACTCTTCCTCCTGGCCTTTAAGCCGTAACCATGGAGATAACGGCCTCTAAACATTCACATATCCTCTCAGGTTCTGGTTCTGCATCCACAACCAGACATGGACAAGCAGCATTCAGCTTCTATGCACCGCAAATCTGGAACAAACTTCTAGAAAACTGAAAACCAGCTGAAACCCTGAGCTCCTTTAAATCCAGACTGAAACCAGCGTCTTAAATGAAACGTTTGCTCTTCGATCGATCGACTCGGATCCGTTTCATTTTAGTTCTGACTAAAAATCTCTGATCTTAAATTATAAATACTCTGATTTAGTAAATGTTTTTCCAAACATTCTCATACAGCTTTATATTTTTTAAAATTTCACAAATAGTCAAACCATTATATTCAGCACTTTCTTGCAAAATAAGAATAGAATTTGTAAATGTTTCACGGCATAAAATCTGATTATGTTATTAATACCGAGGCTCCTTCTCCTGATTTCTCTATCGCATTAATTTCATAATTTTTTATCATTAATTTCTACTGAATCTTTTGCTGAATCTCAGGATTTTCCCTCTTCATGTTTCTGTGTCTCCGCAGGTGGACGACCTCAGAGGGACGACGGCGGCGGCTACGGCCCCCCGGGGCGCGGCGGGCGGGGCGGCTGGGGCCCAGGGGGCCCGGGCCTGAGGAGGGGGGGGCCTCCACCCAGGGGGGGGCCCAGGGCCGGGGGCCGGGGCCGGTAGGGCCGCCTCCAGACTGTTTGTCATTTGACCTGGCTCACCCTGGAGGGGGCGTGGCCACTCAGAGGGGCGTGGTCACCTGATGTAGAGACTCAGTTTTGTTTCTGCAGGTTTTCTAACAGATTTCTATGTGTTTGTGTTTTCACCGAACTGGACAATAAAGATTCACACTTGAACTGCTGGCAGCGCGGTACCCCCTGTGGGCCGCCCAAATAACGTGTTTGATTGGTCAGAATCAGACAGCAGGTTCTGGTTCTGACCCGCTGACTCCCTGTATTCATAATAAAGGAACCGGTCCACCTTAAATCCCAAACGGAGAACGAGCCGGATGGATTTTTGCTTCAACACCAGAACCCGTCTGATGGAACAGGTTCTGGTTGGAGAATCCCAGGGTTTCTATGGAATCTGAAGCTGTCCAATTGGACCGGCTCCCAGTGATGTCACTGATTTCATTCCTTCATCTCCCACCAGATTGTTTCTTTGATATGAAACCCAGTCGGCTCGTAGAACCTGCGGTACAAGGAACGCAGGACAGGAAGCCAGAAGTGATGAGACCATTAGAACCCCATAACAAACCCGACCCGCAGGGACCCAGTTAGGGAGTCCAGAACCAGTAAAGACCCAGTCCGCTCATAGAACCTGTTTTATTAACAAAGCTACAACAGCTCAGAACCACCCCGCCCCCCATCACAGTTTTTGGGTCAGTTTTTGTACTTTGGTCCAGATCCTCCTGGCAGTCAACGCCCAGGGTTTAGTCCTGCAGAAGAAAGTCTCGATCCACTCCGGTTCCGCCTCTGGGTTCGGTTCCGCTCAGATCGACAGGGTTCTGCCGCTCACGGACCTCTTGAGGACGGAGAAAGTCCAGCCGCCCAGAACCCGGATCCCAGCGCTGCCCCCGGGCAGCAGCGCCAGCAGGCAGCCCAGGATGAGCGCCACCTGCAGGCCGGCTCCCAGCGCCGTCAGCACGGTGCTGTGGAGGCCCAGGGCGGCGTAGAGCGTCCCGGCCAGGGCGGCCAGGTAGGCCGCGGCCCCGGGGGAGCGGTGCAGGCCGGCCAGCAGCCGGCTGGGCCCCCGCAGCGCCGCCACAGCCGCCACGGCGAACAGCGAGCCCAGCGACCAGAGCAGCGCGAACTTCCGGGCGTAGAGCAGCAGCAGCGGGGCGTAGAGGGCCGACAGCCCGAAGCACAGAGCCGACATGGCCGCGCACAGCCCGAACCCCACCAGGCGCTGCTTCCGGGTCACCCCGGGTAGGCACGGGTCCGGGTCGGCCGACCAGGGCCAGGAGGAGCCGGAACCGCCGCCGGAGCTCTGCCCGGACCACGGACTGGACCACCGGCCGAACCAGCTGCCCGGTACCACTTCCGGTTCGCCCACTTCCACCAAGGTGCTGGAGCTGGACTTGGTTCCGCTGCTTTTGGACTGGGTCAGGTACTCCTGGAGCTGCCGGTTCAGTTCGGCCATGACGGTCGGGTTCGGGACTTCTTCTCGGGGGAGAGGAGTTCCGGTGGAGTGTGCTGCCTCTTCCGGTCAGAGGCAGAACTGGTTTAACCTTCTGGTTTTATGGAGCTAAAACAGTCTCATAATTCACAGGATGAGATCCAAACACAAATATATTTTGATTTCCAAGCTGCTTCTGGCCTGAGTTGCTGCATTTTAGTGAATTTTGAGACTCAAGCCACAAATGTCTTTGTTTAATAAAAGGTCTGTCTGACTGGGTGATCAGTAACCAATCAGATTAATCCATTCCAGCAGCGCTGTAGCCATGACGACGCTCTGACAGTTTAGACCTCAGCCTGGCTTCTGGCAGCGACAGAGGAGCGGTAAGTAAAATATCTTAATATATTAGCTATTTATCCCAAGGTTATGATTATCGTGAGTCTCGTCCTGTGCATTTGAGAATTATGAGCCTGTTGTAGCTCCATATAGTTCCTAGAGAATAAAGCTAGAACCATGCACGCTCTCCACTCAGCGTTCTGTTTGTTTCAGCGCATTTAATTGGTCAGAACTCACTAAATACTCAACAGATTTCCACACTTTTTTCCTGTAAACCTCATTCAAACAGCTATCGTGGCTACATTTACAAGAAAATGTATTTTTTAAAGTATTAAGTTTTGGATTGATACATGGTTCAGCATATTTAAATATTCTTAGTGGGGAAAACAACATATAATATTCTGATATTTATGTATAATGAGCATTTTACAAAGCACACAGTCGTCACCATTTTTTAATATTTATTCAGTATATTATAGAGAAACAAAGGTGATTCAATAATGATTAATACTGAATAATATGCATATATTTAAATGCTCATACATTATTTTTGATGTCTTCCAGCCGAGGAGTTGTAGCTTCTGAGTGATTCAGCAGATTCATCCTGTGCAGTGAATCCGTCTCTCCTTATTTTCCCACTTCTTCCTCACATCGTGTCTTCAGGAAACCTTCAAAACAAAAACGGGACATATGGGAGCCATCTTACTTTTGACAGTGAAAGAATGACATATTAATAACAGTCCTGCAGTCAGTCTTTATGTTTGTGAATAAAACCCGCTGTTATTATTTTACTGAGATTTTATTAAAGTCGGTCATGTGGTGCCTTCAGAAGCTCAACCTGCTAGGGGAACCTGGGGCTCATCCGGTTCCGCCCGATGTTCTGGACCGGGCCCCTCCTACACATTGGACCCCAAGTTCGGGTTGTTCCGGGCTGGATGTCTGGTTTTATTTCGGTCCGGGTCATGTGACCTCAGGTCAAGCTGCAGCTGCTGGGTTATTATTAACCCTGGCGGCTAATTGGCCGCCGGCCCGGTCCGGACCGGGGCGAACCTTGTAGGGTGACTGGGTCTCATTCTCAGTTCCGGTTCGGGTCGCAGCGGTAGGTAAACCTGGATTTTCTGAGGTGGGTCGGACTAAAACCCAGAGGTTGGTTATTAAAACGTGCAGGTTGGGATGTTATGAATATTACTGACCTCATTTCCAGTGACGTCACTTCCTGTCAAAGGGTCATCGCCTGTTTTCATGCATTAAAACCAGATTAGCGACAGTGAAGCTAACGGCAGTTTGGTTTCCGGTTTCCTCCCTTAGCTCACCTGTAGATGGCGCTCTCCCAGGTCACGCCCTTCCTGTTCCTGAGTGGGGCCGACACCCCCCTGAACGGCGCTCTGATGTCACAGAAAGGCATCACGCTGATAGTGAACGCCACGCTAAGCCACGCCCTCCCCGCCCACCCGGGCGTGGAGTGTCTGCGCGTCCCCGTCTGCGACTTGCCCTGCGAACGCCTCGGCCTGCACTTCGACCGCGTGGCCGAGCGTATCCATGGTAACCGCGCCGGAAGCACGCTGGTGCATTGCGTCGCGGGGAGGAGCCGCTCGCCGGCGCTGGTCATGGCGTACCTGATGAGGTTCCGCGGCGCCACGCTGCGCCAGGCGCACCGCCGCGTCCTGGAGAGCCGACCCTGCGTCCGCATCAACGCCGGCTTCTGGGAGCAGCTGCTGCAGTACGAGAGGAGGCTGTACGGCTGCAACACGGTCCGGGTGGAGCCCGAGGGGCCACAGGGGACCATGGGGGCGGGGACAGAGGGGCCTCGCAGGCCCGCTCCGCTGACATCTGTACCCAGAGCTCCTGTGATGTCACGCTCTCAGGTGATGATGTCACCACATAAATTAATAAGAAAATCTACCGTGTCATCAAAGAGCAACAGAACAATTTACAACAAACCACTGTGAGTGGGCGGAGCTACATTACCTGGACAGGTGTGGAGCAGCTGGTGTTCACCTGGCCAGCAGCCTGGACCACCAGAACCAGTAAATGGACCACCAGAACCAGTCTGGGGACAGGAAGTGAGTCTGTTCTGTTCTTCTTTGTTTTGCTGTTGATCAATAAATCATTTCCACCACAGCGTCTCCTTGCTGTTCCTCTCCACCACCAGCAGGGGGCAGTGTGGCTTCATGGGAGGCGACCTGTAGAAACTTCACTTCCTGTTCAGAGGTCAGTTATTAAACTGATCAAAGAAAAAAACAATCCTTAAACCTCATAATTATCAACTTCTTCATTCAGGCAACAAATTATTCTGCAGCTCATTAAATATGATTATAAAAACATGGCGAATAAAAAGTCAGACAAATCAATCATGTAGCTTAGAAAACTGAAGGTGAATTAATAATTTATTAAACGAAAAAAGAGAAACCATATTTAATTCAAAATGTTATCAGATCTTAATAACGGCGGCCCCTGGGGGCCCGGCAGGTCGTGCTGAGGGAACACAAACACAGGGTCCATAAGAACCTGAAACAAGGTGGTGGCAGCATCATACTGTGGAGAGGTGGTGGCGGTTCACCTTCCAGCAGGACGACCAGAGATACATGTAGAAACGGGTTCTACCGGGTTCTGGATGTGACTGACCTTGGAGGTTCTGCGGTTCCTCCTGAAGAGCTGCGTGGCGACAGCGCCTCCTGCAGGACACGCACCGTTAGCATTAGCGTACTAGCACAGTAGAATGATCGCATTAGCCGCCTTTGTCATCACGTCCCCTCATGCAGGGAGGGAACCGGTTAGACCTTTTTGCCTCACTGCTTTTTGCTTTTTATTGCGTTTTTTCTGCTTCCAGATTTGAAGTGAGTTGTTATTTTATTATTTTTGTTGTGTCATGACAACATTCAGTTCTTTAGAGGGTCCATGAAGTTAAAGATGGCCGCAGCGTTTCAGAACCCATCAGGTTCAGTGGACCGGACTGTAATTAACAGTGTTGTATAAAGTACATGTAAAGCAGTGCATAAATGTTCCAACATGTTTGTCCTGCCGGGGACACCGTAGTGCAGGGGATTTTTGTGCGCGAACTGCTGTATTCCTTACAGTGTGTTT
>CAEFZX010015969.1:0-103702 GCA_903066825.1 Alfaro cultratus | reverse complement strand
GTATGAAAACAACTTTTAAAGGGTTTATTCAAATAAGGGTATTGGAAGAATTCATCCTTGGACAAATGTATCTTGAGCATTATTCTTCTTGCATGAGTCTGAATTCACATCACAGCTGCAAAGCACAGCAATAAGAAACTCACTCTGAGCTAGTGTTAGACATTTTTCTGTTTCGAACTGCACTTGTTTGCTTAAAACGTTGCATCCTGTGTCATTTCGATTGTTTGTAGGAGAAAAATCAATGACCAAAAAGCCTGGAGTCACCATGGCAACCACCAACTTTGAACATGCTAATTCTGCCCTTAAGAGTAAAAGTAATGCTCACATACTCTACATAATTAATTTATGAGGGAGATTAAAAGAAAAGTTAAGGACCTATTTAAAGTCATGGTCTTTTATGACAATAAAAACTTATTTAGTTATGCATTCAAAATAAAAATAACACATTCACATGAGAGACTCAGACTTGCATATATCCTCTGTGGAAGCAAATATGAAAGCAAATATTCACAACCTAAGTGAGATTTAATTAGGTCTGCTGTTGAAAAACTATAATTTTGTTACATTTTATTAAACGTTACAAATTTTGACAATGGCTGTGACTTATGAAAATGATGATCTGTTGTCTGCTCTCTTTCAGACTGGTCAGGTGTTGAGCTGAGGCTCAACTCTAAGGAGACTGGTCAGATGCTCATCAGCACTGAGATCAAGTTTTACAACTGTAGTGTCCACCAGCTGTGAGTATCACCTTCTATTTCAACCCTTTTCCTAAAACAGTCTCCCAAATATTCCCCTGAAAAGCCCTGAATCAATGCTCTGGGATCTAGTTTCAACTTGGTCTTCATCTCGTCTTGCCAGCCCTCTAAAAATAAGCTCAGTAGAACTAATGTAGTATGATCTCTTGCTGCTCCCAGTGCCCCATTGTTTCTGCATTGTTGTGCTAATGAAGCTTTCTTTCTCAAACATGCTGATGTACAATACCCCCAGCTCTCGGTGTAACGGGTCCTCAGAAGAGAATTTTCCACCCATTTTCATGCTGTGTCTGTCCCTGATTGATTGATGTTGCCTTGAATCCCTGGTTCGGAGATCTCAGTGTCGGCGCTGCCTTTGCAGTTGTTCACTGTATTCCACTGCGGCAGACTCTGTTTGTACAAGATCCAAAGGCCTCTCTGACTTGGTGAAATGGATAGATGAGGCAGTAAAGTAAGGCTGGTGAAGCAGAGCTGCAGGACTGATAGCATATCATATTATCCTTTGACTACCCCCTTGACATTAAAACAAAATGTTTTAGCCACTGGGCAGTGTTACTCTGAGTCTCTCTCTTCTTTCATTTCTTCTCCTGCTGCCCAGAAATCCTATTGGGATGGCACAGAATGGAATTACCAGCTCTCTAACATCAGCGCGATTAACCAGGAATGACAAACCCACGCATACACGCCGTCACACACACTCAAAAGCTCAGAGACGGATGCATACACTTGAAAAGGGCACAGACTCGTCTTTGCATGCCTTGATGCCAAGTCTTGCTCCCCTTTTCCGTCCCTTTTACACACATGTTCGGCTCTGTTTGCCTGAAGGTGAAAACACTTTATTCTTCCAGCCTAGCCCGCTTGCCAGAAGTTCCTCCCATGCTTTTACACCAATGAATATTTAACAACAAGCAAGTGTGCCTAACTCAACCTTGTCAGTGAGAGTGAAAGCAAGCCGACACTAAGACGTGCTTGTTGAACAACTGTTTGTAAACACACGATGTGGTGAAAGCAATCACAATTACTGAGTTAATTAAAAAACTTCTATAATGTTTATTGAGAAACATATGAATTGACACAAGGGATGTAAAGATTAATTCAAGTCACAAAGAATAATCTTTACATGATTTTAAGTTCAGGACTGAGGCAAGAGCCCATTTTTTCCAAATGGATTGAAGGTTTCACAAATTGTTTTATTTGATCAACAAAGTAGAATTATGTTTTAGATGTCTGAGCCATCTATAAAGTGCTATTATTATGCTTAGCTCATTGTAAGGTGGTCCAGATGCATAAAAAGCTTTTTGTGTTTTCACTAATAGAGTAAAGGTTTTACAAAAAGTCCACAATGACTCATTAATGAAGATATATCTGACTCAGATTGAACCAGTCTGAATATTTCAGATTTTCAAGCGGAGGTGGTTAAATGCATGCCAGTCTCATAATGGTTTAATATTGCAATGAGATCTCATTCCACCACTGATTGACACATGCAGCTACAAACTTCAGTTAACTTCCATATTGCTCCTCAGGACCATGTTTTTATAACTAGTGGTTTTCTGAAATGCTAGGCTAACATTAGCATGTTACTTTCTGTGTTAGCATGAGTTGTTTCTAATTTGGCTCATGGCATTTGTCAGTTTTTTCCCACCTCATAAAAGGTAGCCATGGTTCACTAACAATGTGACTTGCATTACCTCAGAAGCAACAACAGGTACTGGAAGTGGGACTTATTCAGTGACTGCAACATTACATTAGTACTACTCAATGTAGCAGATTGATTGAAACCCAAAACTGTTACATTGAGTTGAATCATGACATTCCAAACTGACATTTGCTAGTTATCTATCCAGCCAGAAATATTACATGACAGCTAAGATTAAATCAGTAAACCTAGACAAATATGAGGAAATTGAATGAAATTTGCACTGCAAGTAAGTGAAATCACCCATTAACCTCCAGCAATCTAACTTAAGTGAGTATATTCCAAAAACCACACCTGCTTAATTTGTTTTCCCATACAAGCTAATTCCACTATGGCATCTTAAAATAAACCCTTCCACACTTTTAGTTACTAATAGTGGCTTTGTGTCAGTAGGGAGCTGGAGTTGTAAATGTTACAGTCGCTGCTGTAGCTTCCTCATAACGTGATGTGGAAGGAATCTAGAAATAAACTTTGCATTGTGACAAAGCAGAAGGTAACAACCACGTTTGGTTCATTTGATAAGTGTTAACATTGCACGCTGCTTTGCTCACTCAAAATCCAACCCCCCTGTGGGAAACAAATATTAAATGTCACCAACTGCAGCTGAATCAGGTTTGCTTTATGTACTAACACAATGACTACTGTTCTGCCTGCAGTTATGTTCTCAATTTAAAACCCTTGCCAGAATTTCTCTGTGCGCTGTTCAATTCTTACACACATTGTCTCTTCTCAGCATCCTCCTCCCCCTGTGTATTGTTGAAAATCATTAATAATGAGTATTGTTCACCATGTATTACGCTCCTGCAAGCTCACTGAACTAGTTTCTATATAGAAGCTTTCATTTGCAGTCATAATACTCTGAGCAACCTTACAAACCCTGCGCATGGATCTGGGCTTCTGAGGGCTTTCTCATGGAATGATTTCTGTTTTCTTGTAGTACTTTTATTTTAGGGACGTATATAAATAGTTTGCCAAGAAGGGTTTGTGTTGTATTTGTGGTAAGTTGCAATGAGTCTTTACAATCCTGTGGGAGAATTTTGGACTGCTCTTTTTTTCCCATAATTGTTTTTATTCAGTTACAGTGGAATATTGTGTGCAGGAACATCCTACTAAAGATCCCTTCAGAATATTTTAATCAGATTTAAGTCAAGACTTGGGATATCTAAACTCTGCATATATTTTTTTAGACATGCTAAAAAAAATATGCTTTGGTTAATGTCTTTGTACACAACGCAAGTGTTCTTAAACTTGAGGTCAAAATTTAGCATTTTCCTTAAGGATTTTCAGGTAGAAAGCAGAATTTATTTTGTTGTTCATTGTGGCAAATAATCTAGGTTCTACAGCAATAAAACAACATCAGGGCATCACACTAAAACCATCTTATTTGACTGTCAGTGTGATATTCTTTTGTTAAACTGTTGTTAGTTTTATACCATCTGTAAAGGGATGCATATCTTCTCAAATGTTCCTCTTTTGTTCCATCAGTCCACTACATATTTTTTTTCTACAGCCTTTGAAATTGTCAGAATGTTTTTTTAGAAAATGAGAGACAGCAGTAGATTTTACCTTGGAACTTTCCCATAGATACAATTTTCTTGCTAGTTCATAAACACTGATCTTTACTGAAGTTGGTTATGCTTACAATGTTGTTCTGGTTTATTTTATCTGACCTACTCATCAAGAAAAAGTCAGATGAAAAAGTCTCAAGAGTCATCAATCACTCTTGAGATGATTTGGGGAAACTGGGAAGGTTCACTTCTGTTCCATCTTTGTTTTGCTCATGGATAATGACTCTTCCTGTGGTTTTTTGGATTATGAAAGCCTTCAGAGGAATGCACATTGGGAGTTTTATGGCAAGTCTTGTCAAATACTGTGTTAGCTGATGCCTTTAACACACTTTAGGTCCTTTGTGCAGAAGTTCAGAGACGCAACATAATACTGGACTCCAGCTTTGGATAGCTTCACAACTCTCTTTAATAGAATCTCTACAGACCATGCCTTTTAGTGTGGACTGCTGACTAGATACAGCTGGTAAAGGTTCCGTGATTAAAAAAAAGTATGGCTAGTTTTTTGATGCACATCTGACACTGCTGATGAGCATTGCCCTGTCATTTTGTACCTTTCAACATTTATAGATGTCAATGGATCTGTTTCTCATGCAACTTTTACGCATCGGGCCATGCAGTGTTGCCTTTTTGAATTGTTTAGCCTACTTCATGTTTTCTGGCAGGTTCTTTTGCAGTGAGGGTATATCTTCTAAAACCAAACTAATCACAATTAATGCATAATTTAAGCAAGGGGGAATTATGTTTTCACATCTATTTGAATAATGATGTGAAAACTGATTTTTGATCTGCTGAAGTTATCATTTTCTGATTTTAACATTAGGTTACCTGAAAGAAGGTGTGAAAAAAAAAAAATATTTATATTCACAGCAGTTCTATTTAAATTATCCAATATATTAAAATGCATCTATATATTATACCAATTTAAATATGTAATTATGTATTTAATAAATCAATTAAAGAAATCTATTTCTTTCAGTATTTTCACAATGTAATTCAGTTTTTTACGTACATGAGTACTTACTTACTTACTTGAACTAATTTTATTTAATTAAGTTTTTTCACTTTTTAGAAATATGTTCTTGTGCTTAATAAATAATTTAAATATTTAGATGTATTTCAACAAATTATGGCTTTTTTACTCATTTATTTGGTGTAACTACATCCTGTTTCATTTACATATTTCTAAAACGCCTTTTTGATTTGTTGAATTCTGTCATTTTTGTCCTTCAGTACAATTCAAGCAAACATGTGTACTATGCATACAAAAATACTCACATGCACATGCTTAAACATAACCAGCCAAACAATGCAGGGCTAATGGTAATTGCAGGATCAAGCTGAGCAAATGTTTTATTTGTCCTCATTACTCAAAGTTTTCCCCTCCGTCTCGGCTCCTCCCCCTCTGATTGTGGTTATGAGGACTGATATTAAGTCAGACATGCAGAATGAATGTATGGCAGCACTAAATTTATGCAGGCAGAGTTGGGTCCTGCAGTGACTGGGTACCGTGCCAGCCACAAGGGCGCAACAACAGCATGTGCCTACTTGGGACATGAATTCATTTCCTTTGTGACTCTCCCCCCCCTCTTTGGCAAGCTCTCTGTCCCTTCTTGACTGTGAAATGCTTACCACTTGTGTGTGTTTTTGTCTTTACCCAGGTGTCTGTCATGTGTGAACAGTGCCTTCCGCTGCCACTGGTGCAAATACCGCAACTTGTGTACCCATGACCCCTCCAGCTGCTCCTTCCAGGAGGGACGAGTCAACACCTCTGAGGTTGGTGGTACACTCACACGCACAAGAAGATAAATTCTCTGTTCCTGTGTTTTCTCCACACACAGAGCCCGTCTCAGTTTCCTTCTGCTTGCATCGTTGTCTGTGTTGCAGCTCTCTGTTAGCCTCTGGGCATGTCTTCTGAAAGACAGCCATCGAATCTTCTCTATTTTTCCAAAATGCCGCCTTTCATTCAGAGCTCTTGTTCTCGGCAACACCAATTAACAGTCCATTATCCCCAGAGCGACTGAGCTTAACAAGTCTTAACAATGTCACTCTGACCACGTCAGTCATGTGAGATGGAAGCAGCTTAAACACGCCTGTGTCTTTGGTAGAATCTGGCTTTACACTCACTTAGAGCTTTGATTGTAGTGTAGCTACTTTAAACTGAAAATAATACTTCACTTTGACAGCGCTCCTTTTTTTAAATATATTCTTATTCATGACGCCTACATGACATTGTGATTTCTCTCCCCTTGCTGGTGACCTTCAAACCAAAATGCAATTTCCTCTCTCTGTTTTGCTGACACTCTTCTGCTCTCTGCCCCCTGCAGGACTGTCCCCAGCTGGTGCCCTCGGAGGAAATTCTGATCCCAGCAGGGGAGGTGAAGCCAATCACCCTAAAGGCCAAGAACCTGCCACAGCCCCAGTCTGGCCAGCGAGGCTATGAATGTGTCCTCCACATCCAGGGGGTCAGCCATCGAGTCACCGCCCTTCGCTTCAACAGCTCCAGCGTACAGTGCCAGAACAGTTCGGTAGGCTGAGAAATGCTTCCTTAAGTTTAGCTAAGTCAAGTGTAAATGTCTTCACTTCTCTGAGTTTGTGTCCATTGACTTCTGAGATAAGGGAAAATCTGTTCCTGAGATGACCTTATGATGCAGATAGCATTTACCAGTGTTCCTGTTTGTCCGCAATTAAATAAACAGATATGTATGCCTATCTGGAGATTCACGCATATATTTATATAGATTTATACAGCAAAGAGCTTTGTATTCTCAAAGACCAGAGCTGTTTGCTTCATGCAGATCCCATGGAAAAAAAGAGGAGAAAGGAGGAGATAGTTAGTGAGTGAGTGCAAGGTCAATCCCTGTCATAGAAATTAAGCTGAAATTAAAAGGATATAATTGCACAAGTGCCTTTTAATGTTAATTTTATAATGTGATACATTTTTTACCCAAAATAAATTAAACATATTTTTTCCACTATCTTTTAAAATCAGCAGAATGTTTTATATTTGGTGCTCTCATTTAATTTAATTTATTAGTTCACTTATTCAGGAACAAGTAGTAACAGACACTGAACATTTCAGCAGTTGTAGCCTAACCTAATTTGCTTGTCTCCATTAAAGCTTTTTGCTAGATAAAACAGAAATATCATAAAAGGTATAAATAAAAAAGGTAGAAGCATCTAATTTAATTAGAAGCTGCTTTGTAGATTCACCCGATTTGGGAATTCATGGAGAAAGGGAGCTTTCGTCATTTTTTTTGTTTTATCTTCTACTTTTGACTCTGGATTCATGAAACTGATACATTCAGACAACAAAACACGACCATCAAGCCTAGCAGATGGAAACAATTTGTACCTATTTTTGCATCAGACTGCTGTCGTCCTCTCTGTAGCCAGAAACACAGCAGGGGCTGAAGTGATCAAAGAGGTCTGGAAAAATGTTTTCAAACACTGAGCGCCAGGTCCAGATAAGAAAAAGGCACTTGAAAGACATTCAAAACTGTAAGAACAATATCAGGCCGTCTCCGGGAGGACTCCCGCTCACATCAATTTTATCTCTTGTGTGATCACTGTCCTGATTTTTTGTGAAGGCACAGCGCAGCAGGTAGTATTTTTCCAGTTTTAATTCTGCTGCATCAAAATTACAACCAGCTGTACTTTTTATGTAATCTTCATGCCAAGCTCAAGTTTTCAAAATCAGTTTTGTCTAGATTGAATTTAAAAAAGCCTGGGTGACCTTAAGTGAATGCAGAGATGTTGCTTGTTCTGTAGTGCTACTTCAGCAGCAGACCTTCCTTTGTGTGCACTTGAGAATTAAATGATGCACATACACACAAGATAGCTTTGTGAGTACTCCAGAGTGTTCATAAATAGTTAAGTCCTTTTGGTGTTGAGTTGTGCATACATTTTCCAGTCTTCCAATAGTCCGAAAGCGTCCATGTTGGAAAATGAATGTTGGTGGTTGTTTGTATCCACGCAGATCTCGACCAATTTGCCATTTTAAGAAAGTGTTGGCAAAAACTTGACATATTGCCTTCTATAAAAACAGATCTCTTTTACCACATGTTGCATGTACTTGTGTTTCTGAGAGTATTGTTTAGTCAAAGCTGACATATGCAATAGGTGATTACAAAGGAGAGAACCAAAGAAAACTCAATGTTTCCAGCTGACCCATTTTTTTATTGGGGTGGTTCCTGTGTGTCAGCTCAGATATTGAGATGATGTAAGTTTGCTGTAACATAGGAAGGAAATGTTGCTGCAACTGCTATACAAGAACTCACGGGGATTCCAATTCCCAGACCTCCCATTGAAATATTCCTCTCTTTCTTTCTCTTTTCCACTATGATCCTCTTTTCTGTCTCTTTCTGTCTCTGCTTCGCTGACTCTGGTCTCCAGTATCTGTATGAGGGAATGAGGATCAGTGAGCTGCCTGTGGATTTTTCAGTGGTGTGGAATGGCAACTTCATTATTGACAACCCAGAGAATATACAAGGTAAGAACAGTAGATGTTTCCATAAAACAGGGTATATAAGCAAATGAGATAAAATGTTAGAGCTGCACTGTATAGAAATATACAGGAGGAGATCATTTCTCATCTAACATGCTGTCAGTTTTCCTTTTAACAAATACTCACTTACCACATATTTACTGTGTTACCTGCTTTACCCCACAGTGCACCTGTATAAGTGTGCAGCCCAGCGGGACAGCTGTGGCATGTGCCTGAAGGCAGACAGGAAGTTCCAGTGCGGCTGGTGTAGTGGAGAGGGAAGGTGCACACTGCGACATCACTGCCCTCTCATCAACCCTTACACCACTCGCTGGCTCAACCTGTCCTCCAAGAACGTGAAGTGTACCAACCCACGTATCACTGAGGTTTGCACTGATAATCAGCTTTCTGTCTTGCTTGCTCGCCCACTCAGATGCAGCTGCAGTCTGTCACTGTCTGCTTCCACTGCAATCTGGATCTTCATTCAGTCACAATTCATCATTGACAATCATCTTGTGCTGCAGTACTGCACTTAGAGTGCCAAATTGCAAATGTATTCATATTCCTTTCAACATTTTGATCTTGTAAAGACAGAAACTTCATGCTGGTTCATTGGGATTTTATGTGATAGAACAGCAGAATAGTGCATGATTATGAAACAGGAGAAAAAGATACATGGTTTTCACAGTTTTATAAACAGAGAAACCTTATAATTGTGGCATTAATTTTTCAACTCTCAAGCCCTATTTCCATCAATGTGTTTTTTGAAGTATTGCATTAGGAAAGGTTGGTGGAAACTGCAAAATTCAAAATAACTTCCTAAATGTTGCACAAAAAAATAAAAAAAAAACTCTTACAGTTGCTTCAACAGGTGTGTGTCTTTTCCAAATTTGTTAAAGGGGAGATGCAGAGACACATTTGCCAAATAGGTTCTGATACAGCAAACCTTCCCATTCACTGGTGATGGATCTGTGCCTTAGTAGAAACACAAAATCCAGAAAAATGTAAAAGTCCAAACCTCCAGGACGGTCAGATAAAAATGGGAGTGTTTGTAAACATTAATTTGTTTATATGCAAAAATATAGTTTGATATAAGCCATTCCATTGCAGCTCTGGCTGTATGTTTTGTGCCTTTGCACTCCAGTTGAATCTTCGCCCCAGCCTCTAGTCTTTTGCAGCCTGCCTGCAGGGCGGTCCTGGCAGGCAGTCCTAGGCCTGCCAAAACTGTCCAGTATTTAGTTCCATCCATCTTCCAATTAACTCTGACAAACTTTTCAGTCCATACAGAAGAAAAGCATTCCCCCTGCTTCATGCTGGAATCACACTGGGCATAGTATGTTCTCGCTAATGTGTCGTATTGGTTGCATTAGAGTTTATCTAGATTCTAGGGGAATCAGAATGAAAGAGGCTGAACACAAAGCCATGTCACATTTTTTATCAGAGGAGTGATAGACTGTACAGTTAAAGATCTTTGTTGCAACTAAAGTGACTTTTAGTATTTACAAACCATTACTAGAGTTGAGCTGACAATACCTGCTCATATTTGTGCAGACACAATTAGAAATACTGACCTCTAAAATGTCTGAATTACTTTGTAGAGAAATGCAAGAAAACTATGTTTTCTATTCTTCCCTTGCTTAGTCTGGATGCAGCATGGTGCTTTTCTCACCTACTTCTGTGAGATCTATAAATGCTTGGTGTCTGACAGCAGTTTGTCCAGGTTTATGTAATTGTGAGGAAGAATCTGCATTTAATTGTTTATGTGGTTGGATGTGTCATGCTCAGAGTTCACTTCACCTTGACGATTTCTTCAAGGGCAAAGCGGGGGTGCATTCACACATAACAAGGACAGAGATATTCAGTTTTAAAGGGCTGTTGTTTTGACATCTGCTTTCTCTTTGTGCAGTCTCTATAGATGCTTCCTCTTAGGTTTTAAGGGTTTGTTTGCCTTTGCACAAGGTTAAATCAGGCCTTTGAAAGTAACTTTGGCACATAGAAATAGTTGGCAATAGAGCTTTGCAATCAAAAGTCTGAATAAATATCTCTAAAGGTTACATAAATATCTTTCATTAGATTACAGGCATGTGTATGAGTGGCAGCTCCTTCTACTTCCCCCACACAGTTCAAAAGCCCCACCCATTACTTCAATATCTTCCATCTCAGCAACACCTGGGTCGCGATCTGGAAGTGGTTAACTGTTTTCCATAATTGGGCCCTTGCTTGCTCAGGCCACATTCTCCTCCACCCTGGTGCATTTGCTGTCACTGAGGAGTCAGGCCAGTTGGGACTGACTATTTAATTAGGTTTGGTAACACACCAGTGCTTTGTGGTTAACCCACCAGACCTCTCTGTCTCCACATAGATTCATTCGACTTCCGACTTCACCACCACATACTCGGATCAAACTCTAGCAAATTAAAAACTTAATTCAACACGGTGGCTAATTGATCTGCTTATCTTAACCAGTTTTTTGTGTGTAAAAGAGCAATTCTAGGATTGTTTACCCCTTTACACCAGTCCTCTGTTTTCTACTTTTTAACTTGTGCTTATCTTAGCTTATCTTTTCTTTTTGTAATTTATAGCAACATGTTTATTTCTAAGTCTTGATAACATAGATTTTAAATCCAGAATTAGAACACAGTTTTTGAGTTATCTCCCCCACACAGTCCGTATCTGGTATATGCAAACTTCAGAAGTGTATATGTTGAAAACGGCTAAGAAGTGTTTATATGAACACTTAAGGTTCTTAACAATAAAAGCACTTTCTCCTTGAATAAATTTTTTAAAAAGTGACATTAGCGAGTGCCAACTTGCATACATCCTATCCAAGTTGAATGTGTGCCTATTTATACTTTGACAGAGATATTGCACTTAATTAATATTCCGAGTTATGTTCAGTTGTTTGCAGTAGTATTTTGATTAAATTAAATTGGTGCCAACAAAGCAGTTCATGATTTGAATAAGTAACCTGCATTAATGCAATCTTATAGGATGTCTAATTTGCATGGATCTAATCCGATCATGTGCTGCACAACTTAAGTTGGACTTTTATAAATAATTTGTAAATAATGTAACACATTGCAAAATGTATATTCTCTGAGTTTTGCATTCACTGATTGTAGGTAAGATACCACTGGCCCCTACCCTATTCAAAAAGTATACAAGACTTAATATAATTGACAACATATTTAACATTGATATTTGAATTAGTAGAAATAGTTTACACATCAAAAGTTATTCACAAAGACTGTTGGATGTCTATGGCTCATCTGAGCAGGTTTGGAGTCCATAATGCAAAACAAAGCAAAAATAGAAAATGAAAAGCACATTTCAAATTAGGCTGCAAGTGCAGAAATATTGGATTACTGGATCCAGTTGTTATCCAGAAGTATATTGATTATAGCTGCAACTTTGCTGACAAGGTGTCACCTTAAGATATTTCCAATAATTGTTTCCTTGTTAACATGGCACAAATACTTACAGTGAATAAGACCTTACTGACTCCAGCTTATTTAAAATGAATCATTTCAACTGCTGTGGAAATGGAATGCATTTTATTTGTATTTTTTTTTTATTATTTATTGGTGATTGACTCTAAAGGCTGCTGTGGCATTGCAGAGGTGTGTTAAAAGCCATTTTACCAGAAGTCCTTGAAAATTCCCAAACTGATTTAAACACAAAATCCGTTTGGCTTCTTAAGACATTAAACATTAAATCATCAAACCTGGAAGAGTTGTAGTTTTCTTTTACTGACATTTAAAAAAGAAATATCTGAAGATACAATTGAGCCTGTGTGAATTACACATAGCCAACTTGAGCTCTGAATGAAAAGGGCTACTTTGAGCTATCTGAAGTCAGATATATTTTTTTTACCTTGGGGTTGCAAAACCAGCTCTGCATGAGCATGTACTTCAAACACAGACATACCTATTTTCTTTTTTCCTTTTCATTGGTCGTGAAGTTTGCTCCACCCGGAACCCCCCTCCAGTCTCTCATTGATTACAGTTTCTTTAAGAAGCAGACATCCCCCCCAGTGGGGTTGAATTTATTAATAAATTTGGTTTTGATTGTATGCACCGAAGCCCCCATCATGAGCTGATTTGTATACATACTAGCACATTAGTAGATGTGCCTACCACAAGATAGGCCTTTTAAATAATTAATGTTTCTATTAAGTGCCAGGGTGCCTCCCACCGTGGTCCATTAATATTGAAGAGATGTAAGCTCCCACTAACAGCAGAGGGAACAACATCAAATGAAGCTGGGGGTTAGACGTGCATATAAAAGGCGTCTGTTCAATTGGCTTTAGCCATATCTTCTGTGTGCGTTTACAGCGAATTGAAGAGGCTGCCCTGCCTGCCAGTGACAGGCTGTATAAACTTTGGTCTATAGCCTTAGGAAAGAAAAATGTCAGATTCAGAGTTTCTTTTTCTTTCACCTCCTCCTTGTATGTTTTTATAGGCTAATTGTTGGAGCTGTGCACAGTATAAAACATAGAAACCCTTAAATTAGATACATCATTCATTGCTGTACCATAATTTTATACTCAAACCTTTAATTTGAGCACATTTAATTAGTGGGTAAAATCCCTGGGTAATAAACAATTGTTTTTTTAACAAGATCAATGCTGGCAAAGATATTGGTAACCTTAACAATTCCTTTCATATAAATGTAGCTAAATTAGATTATTGTTTGCACCGCATTTATTTCCAAGTTGATCAACTTCCAATTCATTAGTAATCAAGAAAAAATGATAAAAAACAGACATTTCTTTTAGTCACCAACCTCAAAATTGCATGAAGACACATTCTTGCCTTCCCACCAAACACTGTGAGGACAATAACGGAGGTAAAAAAAAAAAAAAAAAGTCTTAAAAGCTCACTTTTGGAAAATGGATGTGTTCGTCATGCCAACTGCCACTTTCTGTCTGACGTCAATGTGTGGAGTTTGCTAAACGGAAACCTTAGTTTGGTGAGGTGAGACTATAAAGGGGTTTTTCAGAAAGACACATTCAATGTTGGTTTGAGCATAAAACAAAGGGTGAACATATGAAAAAGTAGCTGATGTTGAGTTCAAATATGGAGGAACTGTGATGTTGTGGGCTTGTTTTTCTTCCAAAGACCCAATGAACTTTGTTGGATCTTAAAAAAATCAAGTAAATAAAAAAAAATTCAAGTAAATTCAATGAGTAAACTAAAAATGGAGTCTTTCAACAGGATACTGATCCGAAAAAAAAGAATTGTTCACCATATTATCTAAAACGATCTCTCTCTGTAACTTTGTGAATTTTTATAGATCATAACTATGTGCTGTGCCTCTGGCAAAAGCAGTAATTGTGCCAGCAATAATTTTGTTAAAATCAAATATATTTTAGCTAAAGGATTTTTTCCCCTGTGATTGTTCAGATTAAATGTACTCGGATAGAGTTTTCACAGTTTTTAGTGTGAGATTGTGTTACTGCAGTACAATATCAAGGCTTTTTTGTATGCATCTTTAAAAAGGGTGCCAATAAATGTGACTGGTATTTGTGTGTAAAATTTTGAATGAAAGCAACACTGGTTTCTCCCATTTTTCCCCCTCACATTTCCTCCTCCTAACACACACTAAAAGCCCTCTCTCTTTCCACCCCATATCTCTTAGCTCTCTACAAGACATTTAAGACCCCATAAAGAATTTAGGATCCTGTTTGTTGAGAAAAAAGTGACCAGAGCAGTTTTATCAAGCCCATTAAATTTTACTCACAATTAAACGTGACATGCTCAAATTAGTCTGAGTAGAGGCTAAAGACAATGAGATTAGCTGCAAGCTTCTAAGCTGTGTCAGACTTTATTTTATTTCCAAAGCTAAATATGCTGTAAAAGGAGAGGGGGATGCAACTTCTGTGAGTAGTGCCTGAGAAGTTATATGAAACAGTGAGCAGGAAACAGGAACACGGAAAAAAAAGTGCTGATATTTTAACTTTTAATGATTGATATGATGATTAAATGTTATTGCTGAATTGTCTTGGAAAATTCAGCAGTTGTAGCTGCAGTGACATGCCAGACTTGCATGGCCTGAAGGCACTTGGGATGGTGGATTACTCTCTGCTGTGTATATTGGGTTTAGCCATGCCTGCATCAGCACATCTTTTCCTACAATTACTTCAGCCGAATATGTCAAGACCACACTGACAGACAACCCCAGGCTTTTCACATCAGAACATTGTCTCTTCCTCCCTCCAGTTTAAATGCATAGCTTCCTACAAAATATTTCTTTTATAATGATTTCTTTCTTGAAGATTTGAATATCTCCTTTCAATTTAGACAGTCTTTCTGCATAATGCTTTTTGCAAAATACGATGCAATGTCAAAGAAAATAGGAGGCCAGTAATCTGGTCCCCTGTGTTCAAAGGACATAGATTAGACTGGAGAAAGTGCACTAATGGGGTGCTGGGATAGCTGTGTGTATGCAGGCTTGCTGTTTGTTGGGAATTACCCTTCTTTGACAATGTGACAATGTCACACAGGCAGCAGCAGTGCTGGTAAAAGGATTACACAGAAAATGTGGATTGGTAGCACTGGGTGGTAAAAGAAGGAATAAGTGCACTAGGGTGAGCATGCATGTCCAACAAGGCTTCCTCTGGAAGTCTGCATGATGATCCAAACTAATAAGTTGGTGTTTGGAGGAGGAAGTCGCATGTTACCAACGCTATGTCCCACAGCTGAACATGGTCTTGATAGTTTCATGATGAGGAATACGTTTTTCAGGAAGGACAGGGTTACTGATTAGAGTTACTGAGGAAATAGCAGGAGCTTATTTCAGGGCAATTCTGGAAAAACATGCTGAGACTTTTGCCAAAGTTCACCTTCTATTTGGAGAACAGTCTGTATAGTCAGAACTGAAGTAGAGCAGTTTATGTGAAAACATCTACATGTCGTATTATAACCCTGTTGAGCCCAGGTTTAAATCCTATTGAGAATTGTGCCAAAATTTGAAATTTCCAAAAATGAATGAGATTCAGTTTTTCTGTACAGAGGAATTGGCCAAAAAATTGGCCAATTTTTGGCCAATTTTTTGGCCAAAAATTGGCCAAAATTTTTTTGGCCAATTAGTAAGAGAAAGAGAGAGCAAATGGTAGTTTTGTGAAGTATTGACTCATGTCTCCTTCTTCAGATATTTATTTCTTTAAAAAAATTAAAAGGCAATGACATCTTTCCTCTATTTCACAGTATGTAGTACTTTGTGGTGTCTATCACACAAAAAGGAATAAAATGTGTGCTTATAAGATTACATGTGGAAAGGTCCAAGAAATATCAACCCTTTAGACACTAGACAAGGTGATAAAAGAACTCAAGCGATGCTAAGATGATGCTACTGATGAGATTATCTACAGCATATAATTTTAATACATTCCTTCCTGTACGTAAAGGTCATTAGAATCAGGTTTACTGGCAATCAAAGCAGAGTCTTGTGTACAGAAAGGATCCATTATAGATTTAGCCCCTTTGTGTATATAAGAAATGCCGAGACAAAGCGCCTTGCAGCCTGGAGACACTGGTGGCGTGTGCCTTTGAAGTGGTTGATTTTCTGTGATCCTGATGAATGAAGCCTCTGTCTGCCAATGGGGAGCTCAGTCAAATGGGTTTCATGCATGGATTAGACTTCCTGTGCTTATTTCACCACGGGAAAGGCTCTATTTCAGCCTTTAGGGTAGGAGAGAGGAGGTCTCTCAAGCTTTTAGCTTTCCCATCTGTGATATAGCAACACCATCTCCGCCTCACCTGTCACCCATCTTGGCTTATGGGACAGAACAGAGTGGGATCACTAACCTACCAGCACTACCCACCACACCCCAAATGCTCAGTCTGTCTTCTCCATTTCACTCCTGCTGTCTCAGGCCACTACAATGCTTATGTAACTGTTATCAAGTCTACTCAAATAGATGACATGGATATATTTAGCCATTATGTTTCTCCCCCATTCTATACCCTGCATGCCCAAGCATTACTAAAAAATTCATGTATTCAGACCCCTGAGGCAGTGCAGTGACACACTTACTTTACATCCAGAGCAATTAATGTCCGCTGAATCTAGATTACAATGCTGACGTCCCGCAGGGAAACCAGCAAAGCTGCGATGAGTGTACCGAGTGGAGTGTGGAGCGTGCACAGCACATCAGTGACCGGTTAAAATTCTGTGTTGGTTTTTGTTTTTGGATGAGGGGCCAGTAATAACATATTGATTGTTTACATTGCACTAGCAGCTACACAGCCAAGTGACATCCCCTCCCTGTTGTCCACCTCTTTCTTAGTTTCTGTCTTTTGTTAACTCCCTTTCCTGCCCACAAACATTATTTTTACTCTTACGCTTTTTTCAGTCTCTTTTTTTGGGTCTAAAGGGCTGGATGAATGCCAGGTCCACTATTCACTGTGGCTTTGCAGCACAGAAGGCACTTTGCCACACTGTGCCAAGGTCATGCTGGGAAGCCATATTGCAGTTTATGAGTAGGTGGCCTACGCTAACCATTAATATTGCCCCTTGTTACATTAGCCATTAATAGCAACAGCAGAAGATGCTGATCAAGCAGTTATCCCGGGTGTTGTTAATCCCTTTCATTTCTTTGTGAATTTTATTACTTAATTAGTGTCTACGAAATGGAAATCTTTACTGGCTGTTGATGTTCGAGTGCAGATTGGAGTGAAATGTGGGTGGGGTCAGCAGTCGGAAATGTGGGATGGTACTAGCATAAATTTATTTTCATTAAACAATCAAGGATCTATTTTGGTCAGAAATACTTTGTCAGAATAAACAACTGATCTGCATAGTCAGTGCAAGTGGTTTACTTAGTGTTAAGTCTGGTAAACCCTAATAAGTTGCCAAAAATAATATTTGATGGACAAGTAAGGCATCACAGCAATGCCTTCCCAAAGAAAAGTAGTGAATGCAAAGTCGCATTCACTACTTTACTTCTCATGTCAAAGTTGAGCAGTAAATTTACTGCTCAAAGATGAGCAGTAAATGGATATATTGTGGCTTATCCAGCAAGGAAGAGAAAAACTCAGAGTTGGAAACCCAAGAAACTGGCACCTTAATAATGGATTTAAAATCTCTGTGACAAGTCAGATTTGCCTGCAATTAACATTTAAATATGACCACTTATAAACTGTTATTCTAAAACTTTAATTCTGGGCAAAGTGAGATGGGGGAGATAGAGGATAGACTCGTGTCCCACACCAGAATACTAACAACCCTGAAGTGTTACCATGTTTAAACATAAAGACATGTGCTTTAGCTACTTATGTGACTTCAATGTCCTCTTGCTACAGTAACTGACCTCAGATCCTGACATTATTTGCTTTAAGAAGTGCAACATATTTACACAAACATGTGTTCTGTGGCTTGTGCTGGTTATACAAAACATTTTACACCTCTTTTGACAAGTTGCTTTTTGTGTCCTTCAGGTGACTCCGATGGCTGGACCACCAGAGGGGGGAACTCGGGTGACTATCTATGGCACAAACCTTGGCCTTGCTTTCTCAGACATGGTGGACAACGTAGAAGTGGCAGGTGTCAGATGCACTCCTGTGGAGGAAGGCTACATTATTGCTGAACAGTAAGTCACAAAAACAGGAGAATTAGCTAATCAGCTTGTTACTTTTTAGTTAAACCTCTAGGCATTTCAGCATATTATGCTAATTGGTAGAAAGTGTTCTATCTAAGGAAACTCAGCTGATTGTATCGAGTGAATCTGGAGCAATCCCTCTTCCTGAAAGAGCATGTAGGAACTGTTTATTAGACCTTAATAATCTGATATGTTTACAAAATTATGTTGCTTTGTTCTCAATTTTTCCCTTCCTTATGAAACCTCTGTGTACTTAAAAGGTATTTAGCTATATAGTGGAAAAGCAAAATTTAAAAATTAATTGGAAAAATAGCCTGAATTTAGTCATCAATATTAAACAGAAAGTGCATTATTAAAGAAAGTGTGAAGTTAAGTGCAGTTCTCGCACAGAAATATCCTGTTCCTTCATTAGGGAACTGCTGATTTATCACACTTTGGTTGCTCAGTGCCTCAATTTTTGCTCTGACTGTTTTTTGAAAAATTTTTCTTCTTGTGGTTGTGCAGCTTTTCTCCAAAGAATCTGGGTTATGTGGTGTAATAATTCATGTATTAATAATTTTTTTTCACTTTATAGTTCCAGCTGTCAAACACAACAGAAAAACAGATCCCTGTTTATTTTATACCCTTACCTACAACAAGGTGTTCAACCTTATCTTTCTAAGATATTTTTCACCTCTTTCTCAATACATTTCTAACATTTATACACCGACAAATACAGCAACATACCCAGTAGAATTACAAGTGTTGCTATCACCTTTTTATTCTATAACAGCAATTCTGTCTTTTGACGAAATAATCTACTGTAGCACTTTTTTCTATTCCAGGTGACCATATGGGTTGGACAAAATAATCTTGTTGTGCGTAGTCCTGTCACTTAAAACAATTTGAGGCTGCAAATTGAAAGACAGTGTATTAGTTCAGTTTGCAAAAAATAAAAACTGTCATGGAGGATATGACATACTTCTCTTTGCACTTGGGAGAATTCTCTAAATGTGTGGCTCAACTCATCTAGCTGCAGAGCATTTGATAAAATCAAGCTGAAATCTACTGATTCAAAAGCAGATTTCTCTGTGTATCTCTATATTTTTAGGTTGATATACACAATGACTTAAATGCACACAAGTCTCTTTCAGATTTAGATTTTATAGGATTTACTAAAAAGCATCTATTCAATTGAATAGGTGTTTCCTTTTTGTAGTTTTGTTTTTAAAATATCACCATTGTTGTAGTATTATAATACATGGGAAGAGTACGCAAACTTCAGTATTGAATATTTTCAGCTTCTCTAACGCAGTACCATAATATTACAACTTTTAAAGTTGACCATTAATATGTAGCCTGCAGTTTTCAAAAGTGATTTGTTGCATAGAAAGGTTACAGATTAATCAACATGTTCACATTGAGACTGAAGGCTGCTCTCCCTCACTATCTTTCCTTTAATGAAGACTGGAGCTGGTCCAAGCAGTCTGTTCCTGAGTTTGCTGTTAGACCCCTGCAGGACACTAACCCATTTCTCTCAATGTTTCCAATCTCGTCAGCTACAGTCCCACAACAGCTGTGTGTGTTTACTTGTGTTTACCTCTCTAATTGTCCCATGCTGGGCGTACATCATATTAAAGTCTGTCCCAGTCACCCTGAACTAATGAAACATGGCCTGCGCCACACAGCTCACCCATCATCTCGCTCCCTGCTAGAAATGCAGATGTTTGTTGACTTATAGACCAACTAGCTGGTATTTCATGTGTCTTCTGGTATGTCAGACCTTTCATGGGATACAAAGGACCATTCACATATTGCTTTAATAAAAACCTTCACATCAGAAATAAGTTCAGTTTCCTTTTGCTGCAATTTCTTTGGAGATACTTCAGAGAAGAAACAAACTTCTCAACTTGCAGCCATCAAAGATTTCAGAATAATACAATCTGAAAGAGATGTGCTGATTGAATAAAAATGAAGCTTCAAACATCCCCAATCTCTAGTAGAGCTACTTAAAAAAATTATCATTTATTGCCTAAGAAATTGCACAAAATTTTTTCAAAAAATCTAATCTGTGAATTGAGTGTAGTCATTCACGGAAGAATGAATTGAACTTATCAAGGTTTTTCTGTTTCTGTTGCATAATGACTTCTTTTGCAATGATGCCAAGCCTGGCGATTACATCAAAATGGAACTAACTAAACCTATTAAGTAACTCAGACTTCTTAGGAACCTTCCATTAATAATCCACGACTTCCTGTTTTTCTGGGGAATAATAGATGCTGATTTCTCTTATTTGCTCTTCAAAATGGGAAATACAAGAAGCAATGCCCGTCAAACAAGGCAGATGTGAGCAGACATTAATAGGTTAGGAAATGGCTACAACCAAATAACTATTTTTCCAATTTTATTCAAATTAAAGGTGAGATTTTTGTAGATTTTTCAGTGTTACCATTAAGTGATTAGAGTGCTATAAACACTTTCAGAATATTTAAAGTAGAGCAAATATTCCCATATGATTTTTGTGTGTGTGACTCACTTCAGTGGTTGGTTAAAGTAATTTATAATCACCTCTATGACATAGTGTCATGTCGTGCTGTGAGAGTGAGATAACACACATGCAGCTGACTGAATGAATATACATTCATATCCACACACTCTCAGAGGAGCCTTTAACCCTAATTCTTCCCTTGGCCTACTTCTGCCCTCAGAATGAGAAGCAGCTAACCATTGCACTATGTATATCTTATTGTTATTATGCTGTTGGAAATGACACTTATAAACAGATATTCTTATTAATTCTTCTAACTTTTTAATAATTTAAGGACATCAATAAGAGTGTGTGTCTGTGGGAAATTCAAAAAATACAGAAACTTGTAATGAGCAGCATGTCTGTTGCTTGAAGCTGTGCACTGGCCAGCTGTGATTAAAATTCACATTGTGCCACTTGGCTTTAGGGGACAATTTGTCAGCAGCATGCTGATCTGACAGCACTTTAATCTAAATGGGGGAAGGCAGGGAAATTCATTCACAGTATGTGGTAGACAGAAAACAATATTTGGTCAAATTTGAAGAAATAACCCATCATTTGCTTTGGCGAAACTTGCAAAGAGTTGGATTGATGTGTTAAATTTAGTGCTGGAATTTGATCTCTGGAGTTCTGGGGATCATAACTGCTTAATTATAGGCATTTTCTAATCTAACTGTGGGTGTTTGTTTCTTGGTGTAATTCAGTTACCAGGCTTTCTATGATGGAAGCCTGAGTTAATATTACTAACTCAGAAAAATTGGTGAAAAACACTTTTGCTTTGAATAAAACTCTTCACTTTGTCTTCAGCAGCCATTTTTTTTGAGAAACAATTCCCTTCTGCTACAGATATCCAAGATTCCAAATCGAATCTTCATTATTAAACATTTCTTCCTTCTTATCACAATGTATTAAGGAATTAAAGTCAGACATTTTTCAAAACATATTTTCATAAACCTACAGTTTATCAAAGAGCGGAAGATAAATCAGGGATTTTGTGTGAGAAAGTAAGTGAATCCCTGAGCCTCTGAATCCTCGTAGGAAAGAAACTAATCTCCTTTAGCCACTTTCCACCACATGGTGCATCATACAGCACAAAACTCCCACAGCCATTTGTTTTAATTCAGATAATCGGTACTGGAGAAACAATACATCAGCTGTGCTTCATCAGCTCCACCCCTACCTAGCCCTGCCATCTGCCTCGCCACACACTCTGTCTCCCTTTGCAAACTGTGATTGCTCCTTGTTCTTTATTACTGCCTGGCACCAGCAATCGATAGAGACACTCACTTTATTATGTCATTTGATCTAGTCACCTGCTGCGTTGGTTGTCACCTGATCACACGCTATGATAGAGCGGTATTGATCCTACTGCGTGATTTGCATTAAAGTCGCATCACAAGAATGAGAGCAGCGCTGCCGGGGGGCCACGTTGTTGGTGGGCAACTAACAGAGTTCTGTTGGAGCGCCACAGGAGAAGGAGCACTGGTTTCATTTATCATGTCTTCAAGGGGGTTCTGGTCGATAGCTGGATGTGTCCCCATAATGACATGCATGAAACAATAACAGAAGATTGCAATTAGGCCAGTAGATAAATCAATATCAAATAGAGAAGTGTTTTGATAAGTTTCTCAAACATTTTAGTAACTATAAAATATAAATGCAAATATAAAAGTGACAGATCAAGTTCAATTCAATCCAGCGAAGACGGACTTTTAATTCCAATATCCTAATTAGTGCTTTGAACCACATCCACAGAACTAAGTGGTGGTGGTAACATGACTAAATGTAGAAAACATTAAATACATTTAAATTAATTTAGAAGGCAATGTATGCATGGGATTTATTTTTACTACCAACCTGTTTGATAAGAGGTGCATTACTCCTATGTTTTTTGTTTTGTTTTGTTTTTCTTGTAGGATCGTGTGTGAGATGTCTGCGGCTTCGGCAGACAACAGACCCGGCCCGGTCCAGCTGTGTGTGGGTGAATGCAGACCAGAACTCAAGACTCGCTCCTCACAGCTCTACTCCTTTGTGGTATGTTTGCATTTACACTATATAGCAAATAATTCTGCTGGACAGAAATGTTAATGTTTGGACTTCAGTCAATAAAAGTCCAACAAACCACCTGTGTATAAAACTACTGTATAGATTTCGTTGGTTGAACGAAGGGGAATTTCTACTTGCAAATTAATTGTTTTGAGGGCCTCTAGCAACTCAAAGACTTTTAAGTTGCCATGCCAGCCACCAGTGTAATTAGGCAGCTCGGTGTTTTCTTATAAGTTAGTTTTGAAATATCACTTCTTGACTGACAGCAAAAGGTTTTAAGAGGTCCTCATTATAATTCTGTGGTGGTCCATGGTTGGCGATTCTCCTGCTCTTCATTATGATCAAGTTGTGAGGTTAATATCCCCATAAATATTTTGATAAAGACTTTTTCCACTTTTCTCCAGTTTTGCAAGTCAATTTGTGTTTCACATCCTACCAGCTGAGCTACAGCTTTACTCAGTAAATATTAATAAAACATTGCTACATATTTTAGAAATGTGGTTGTACAGAAACAAAAGTTGTTCAGGGATCTTCGTAGCTTTTGAACTTTTTAAGCAATAGATCTTTCAAATTGAGAGCAACAAAAACATCTGTAACTTCTTAAGTTGTTACTTTAAACTATTGTAAACTATCATCTTAAATGAATTGATCTTGTTCTTCATAAATATGTACAAAAGTGTTATACTAAATTTTCCTGCTAACTGTATCTATGTGGAATTGGAAACTTTTGATACTCAGGAATCTGGTTGGCACACTCTTCTTTCTCTGTTGGGCACTATTCTAAACTGCAACCAGGTCCACATATGTAAGCATGCACTCTATCCTCAAGTCCACTTTGTATCATAAAATCTCAAATTGTTGGGAATACTAAAAGAAGGAATGCTAATTTGTTGCTTTGATTGTAACAAGTGAATCCTCAAAGTTTCAATTTATACCCCTGCATGAATGGTACCCTTAAAAATGTGCAAGCAACTCATGCCGTGATCACACACCATCACAGATGCTGGGTCTGATTCTTGTGCTGACAACACTCTTGATTGTCTTCCACTTCATGGCCCCGATGTCTGTTTTTCCTAAAACAAGCTGCTCCACTGTCTTTCTAACCATATGTCATATCATGTGCTTCAGTCCAGAGGATGCAAGCACAAGGGATTTATGGTCTTTTCAGACATAAAACAGTTTCAGGATCCATTTGGGTGGAACAGCTGATTGCATTGTGTAACAAGGTTTTGCCGAGGCACTCTGGATCATATTTAGCTGTGCTGATGGAAGTGGAAAAAATGTTTCTCAGGGAGTGCCTGGTGATGACTTTCTTTCTTTGTAAAGTTCATTGCAAAATTTTGCCAAGTTACTACCAACAATGTCATGATTATTTACTAAGATTTTATGTGATAGATCAACAAAGAATGTAGAAATTCAACTCATTTAGTATGCATCCTCTTATGTTATTGGTTAGGGAAGTCTCTGTCAGCTGTGCACATTGAGAGAGAGAGATTTTTTTTTACCGCTCCTTCATGGCCAGTAGCAGCTGTTTCCCACCTAAAGGCTTTTGCAAGGCACTATAAACATTAAGGAACAATGAAAATAAGTTTTTAGAAATGCCTTCTATGCTCTTTGATTTTTGCTGTTTATCCATAATATTGTGCAGGAGAAATGTTCTTTGAAGCCTGGACATACACATGCTTTTTTGTTGCACTTTTACTGATTCAGACATTCTTGAAGAAAACACCCTTTCATCACTGAGTGGATCGAAAACAATTTTAGTAAAAACAGCTTTACCACCATTCAAGGTTGACACTGATGTTCTTTTTTTACTTTGAGGTCTAACCTGCTGATTCTTTTTTTATTGTATTTCTTTTGGCACTTGTGACATTTATTGACCCAGCAGAAAATGGGCAGAGAGAAAGGGGGAGACATGCAGCACAGGTCTCAGTCAAACCTAGGATAGTAGCTCCGAGGACTGTAACCTCTGTAAGGGTTGCCAACTCTTCCGCTGCACTACGCGAAGCCCTAAACTGCTGACATTTCTTTTTCTAATCCAAAAGAAAACAATCAGATCACAAGAATAGGCCAATTTATGCATTAAGCTCTATGTGCCAAACCTTCAGTCTGATTTTTACTAAGGTCAAAAAGTGGTTCAAGTGATGTGTTAAAAAACCAAGACCCACAGCCAAGAGAAAATTGACCAATTTCATCACTGCTTTTCAACCTCTTTATCCAACTTCTTCCTCCATGTTTCTGGCATTAAACTTAAGTAATGTCACAGAAAATGATTTAATAATTTACAGACTTCTTGGAAAACATCTCATAGTGTCCCAAAATTTTTTTTTTCTACCCAAACATGATTTAATGGGTTGGAAGGCATGTGAGAGAGAAAAGACTGACAAATAAATGTACTTGCTAAAATGCAAATAAGGCTTTTCTGTCCTACATCCTCTGACTCACGGACATTTCTCTGATTCTGTCACCTCAGTCTCAACCTGCACCCAGCAGATTATCCGCCATCCCATTTGCACTTACTCACTCACACTTCCACAATTAGCTTTCTCGTAACAATTAACAGTGTTCTGTAATTAGCAGTGTTGTTCTCAGAGCACCTGGTTAGTTCCCGTGCCCTGCAAGTCACCCGTACTGTTGCAGACAGTTCAGAGTTTTGCCATTATGGAGCTCTTGGCTTTGTGTGTTCATGTCTCTTTAATGAGTAATGCACCTGCCACCAACTGAATATATTAAATTCTTCAGGGGTTTCTTCACTGAACCTAGAATTTTCACTATTCCTTGCACAGCCTAAAAGTGTGAGGACAGTTTCTTCTTTTCTAGGTTTTCTTTGTAACACACTACTCCTTACAGTATGTGTACAAGCGGGAAAAGGGTTATGAGGACAGGCTGTTCATAAAGTAGGTTCAGAAATGTAGCTTTATGATTGTGCAGGTAGGTTTCCCTATAAGCACGTGTCCCTGTGTAAGTGTGCAGTACTCTCATTTCCCATATGACGAGCTGTCTATGTGGATATTTCTCCATCTGTCTGTGTGATGGCAACTTAGCTGCCTGCTGCTGTAAACACTAGTTATTTTCAGAGCGTCTTTAAAAAGCTTCACTCAGACACAACTCACCAGTGCTCAACACGCTGTAGTCGGATCTCTCAGGGATTCTAAGAGCTCCTGGTTTTATCCTCTTTTCTCCCACCAGCGCTGCGCTCGGCTGCCATCAGCCTGGCAACATGAATAACTGTAATTTGCTTGGGATCTGTGATAATACATAAAGTTGTCAAGTGTTACCACAGGGACATGTTTCTGTTTACTCTTGACAGTATCTATCCTTTAATCTGTCGGTTGCTGTCTTCCTTCTGTGCTTTTTTCCATAGCTTTAACTTGCTCTCAGGTCTATTTTAACCACTTTCTTCCTCTGCATCTGTCTGTTTTGTAGACTCCAACTGTCACAGGCCTGTCCCCGAGCAGAGGTCCAGAGTCTGGAGGCACTAAAGTCACCATAATGGGAGAAAACCTCGGCGCTGGCAGCAGTGTCAGCGTTCAGTTTGGAAATCAGACGTGCGAGTTCTTTGGGTGAGACTTACCACTCAAATTTCTAATGTAGCTCTGATTTAATGGACATAAAAGTTTCATTTGTCTTTTTATGTGCACTATAATGGTTGTAATAGATTTTTCACTGCTCAATTCATTATAGGAGCTGAAATGTTCCAATTGTATAGGGTGATACTGAAGAACAGAACATGTTTTCTTGTGTTTCCTATGCATTAAGGTATAATGTGTTATAAGCTATGGTTCAATTTCTATTATTTCTAAGTAGGGGTGGACATTTATTGTACTGTTTACCATTTATTGTAATAAATCTATTAGTATGATAAGAGTTTTGATTTATTATTGTCACAATAAATTCCAAACAGTGACATTTTCTAAATAAAACAAGCTGTCAGTATTGTTCGGGTTTGTTAGTTTTACTCTTTATCCACTGTCTGATCAATGAAAGTATTAGTAGATCAAAATTAATTAGAAAGTATGATTAAATGCAGTGAATGTACTCAGTTTGTCAAGTGTTATAAGTGATACAAATCACACTTCTTTTTATGACCCATGTCCTAAAGAAGTGCATCATAAATGAGGATGTTTTTCAACATCAGTATTTGTGCTTAGGAAAAGTCAAAATTTTTTGCGAGTGTATTAACACAGTGGGGCAAAATTCCATAATTAGAGAAATTTATTTTTAACAAAATAAAAAGTGGCATGGGTCTTTATTTTTTAAGATCCCTCAAAAAATAAAGTATTTGTTAGGTTAAAGCTACTTTGCTATTCTGTTAAGTTTCTAGGAACTTTAATTCACAATACATGAATGTGTTTAGTTGGGTTTAAGTATGATGTATAACTTAACAAGTTGCCTCTTTGCTTGATGATAACCCATGTTCATTATTCCATCATGCATTGTGAGCAGGATACAAAGTTTAACACAAAACTTTTTATCAGACAGAAATAAACCTCCTTCAATAACCTTCTGAGTCAAACTTTTATAGTTTCTTGTTTGAGCTCAAGAGGAGAATGCATTTGAGTGTAGCCAGATCTCTGACCATTCTTCTTTGCACGCACAATTGGATTAGATCATCCAAAAACCTCTGGATCCACCAGCCTTGTGAAATATTTTAGCAGAAGACTAAAGACAGTCCTTTTGGCAAAAAAGAAATTATTAACAGCAGGAGTGCCAAAAGTTGTGAGTTTAAGTCAAATTGAAAGGTTGAATTTTTTAATCAAATTTTTCAGTGTGAGATTATGCTGCTGCTATAAGATATTAATTTATTTTCAGACTTTTTACAAGTTTTACATGAGGTGTTCCAATAAATGTGGTCGCCACTGTACATGCTAGCTGTGAGCAATTCAAAATAGAAAGGTTGGCTTTTTAAAAATGCAGTGAATCATTGCCATTAAATAAGGTTAATTAATTCTCATCTCTTCCTTTATTTTTATTTGCTTTTACTGAGAATTTCCTGAGGGAACGTCTTTCTTTCTTGTTCTGTCAGAAACTACAGTAGATCTTAATCAAACCTTTGAATACCAGCTGCAAGAAAACTCTTTATTCATTTCTATCCACTTCCATTCTTATTACCTTCCCATCGGTGTGTTTATGCCCCCCTCACCTCTCCACTGGTTTTTATTTTCTCCCTCTCATGCTTGCCTCCATCCCTCTTCACCATCCATGTTTTCATAACTCAGATACTCCCACATGCCCTCTTTTTGCATTTCACTCCTGAAGGAGCCTATTTTAAGCCCTGCAACAGTAATGTGACTATGATGTTGTAAGGCTGAGGAGTGAGGACATTTTTAATGAGATATGGGGTTAATTGGTGGTTTGTGCTACTGCATGGGAGGAAGAAGAGGATGGGGACATTATGCCACAAGATCCCCTCTGCTAATGAATTGGGACAAATTCAGAAGGTGTGCAGGTAGATAATGGAGTACTGAGAAACTATATTGTAAAAGGACATGCAAGTGGTGGAGGTACTAAGTGCATGCATGGGGTGCAGCTGTGCTCACGCTGCGTTGTTATTCAGGTAATTACACAACAGGGCTGGTAGAACAAATCGCATAATATATTCAGTTGCTGTAGGTGGTGCCTTTTGCTCATGTAAATTGAATAATTTTGTTGCTAATGTGGCTTTTAACACGGTGTCATTATTTTACCGTACTTTCATCTAATCTTTGCACAGATGTAGCATGTCTTACAGATTTAAACTCTGCTGATACAGATCTAAATGTTTGTTTGTCTTTAAGGCGGACCATGAAGGAGATAGTCTGTTACTCGGCCCCGTCCCTGTCCGGGGTCGGCTCGGTTCAGATCAGTGTGAGCGTGGATAATGCCCAAATCAGGGAGAGTCTCACCTTCGAGTACATCGAGGACCCCACTGTCCTGCGGATCGAGCCGGACTGGAGCATCGCAAGGTGACCCAAATTACACTCCGCACAAATTACATTTATCCACACACTCTCTAACCGAGGCGGAGATTTCCTCTTCATCCAGATCTTTAGAGAAAGTCAGTTCAGGTCAGCAACAGGAAGCAGAAAGGAGTCAATACTGCACTTCCAATTACTGTCCGGGTTTCTTCCAATTAGTCTGGATCTGATAGAAAAGACCCAGCAAACATATTGGAGGGGATTGAGGTTGAGGTTGAGATTCAGCTGTGAAATGAAGTGTTACCTGGTCTGTGGAAACCTTTTCTTTTGTGGCTTTAACGTCAGAGCAAATAAAGTAAGGAATTTATCGAGTGTAGAAAGAGCTCTCCAGTCAATACCGTAATATATGATCATTTCTACAGTACGTTAACCTTAGCCTGAAAGCAGAGCGCATGCAGTAAATTGTAAAAGTATTCACACCCCTTGAACTTTTACATGTCTTTTCACTTTACATTCTACAAATTTGAATGCATTTCATTCTGATTTTATGTCGTAGACCAAGATAAATGCGAAGTGTTGTTTCAGCCCCATGAATCAACTCTTTGTACCTCCGTTTGTTGGCGTTAAACCTGCAAGTCTTTTGCAGCATGTGTTAATCATCTTTACACATGAAGAGACTGAAAATGTTGCCCTTGTTTCTAACTCATAATTATGCATTTAAAAAAACAAAAAAAACAAAGCAAAACCATTCTATTGTAGCTCTGTTTGTATGTTTACATTTGTCCTGCTGGAAGGTGAACCTCAGCCCTGGTCAAATCTTTTGCAGCCATAACAAAATGGCTCTATTTATCTCCTTTCAAATTTAACAACTTTAACCAGATTCCCTCTCCTTGTTAATGAAAAGCACATATGCTGTCACCACCATGTTTCACCATGGAGAGATGTGTTTAAATTGATTGACAATTTTAGTTTTCCACCACACATACTATAATTTATATTGACTAAAAACTTGAAAATACTTGATTTCATTTAGTGGTACCAGAGTAAAGGGGCCTGAATACCAAAGTACACCATACATTTTTCTTTTTTTTTTTCTAAAAATGATCAAATTATTGAAAACTATGTCTTTATCTGTCTCATAATAAAATACCTTCAGGTTTGGAATTACAATGTGACAAGATGTACAAAAGGATGTAGAGACGTTTCCATGGAGCTGTATCCAACTAATGTTTGCCCTTTTGACTGTTGCACCACCAAAAACGGAGGAGGAGACGTTCTGCCAGTGCAGGCTTACGACCTCTGCCTCTCATTATAAACCCCTGATCAGCACCGCATCTTAATATGCCTGAACTGTCTCTGTATTTCAAGCTCAAATCTGTGTAGTTGATTGTAACGAGTTGAATCGGTTAAAATTCCTCTCTAATCATCCTCCACTCCAGAGGCCATTCACCTCCCAAAAGAAACTTAACGGTGGGATTCGATTTGATGCATTAATTTTCATCTGATGGGGAACATTTTGAAGGTACATCAAGGTTAAAAAGTTTAGTGAGAATTGTCTTTGAACTACTTTGCCGCTCCTTCCCTCTCTTTTCTCAGTCGTGTTCTGTTTGGAAAGATTTGAACATGTTTTATTTTTTTTTAAGTTTGTGAATAGAACTATGTTGACTTGATTAATTTTTTTTCCTATTTTTTTTATTTAGTGGCCACACCCCTCTGATGGTGACAGGAACCAATCTGGATGTGGTTCAGGAACCCAGAATCCGGGTGAAGTACGCTGGCCGAGAGTCTGTCAATGTAAGAGCCAATGATTCATCTTAACCCTGAACCTGTACGTGCAATAGAAATTGCTGACAGCATCTGCCAGTGTGCATACTGTATTGATGTGGAACGGTAATATCAAACTGGGTCCAGGTCGACACACACAGAAAAAGCCAAGTGATGCTTAGCTTTGGAAAAATGTGCCAGCTCTCAGCGGCCCCTCTAGGTCTGTTTGCTTCTTTGACTTCTGCTTCAACTATCCCTTCTTAAGCAAAGAGCATGTGAGTGATACAGATGGCAGTGAGAGTGATCTGCATGCAGTATTCATTCAAGACTTTTAATCCATCCATCCATTTTCTACCACTTATGTGGGTCAGGGTCGTCGAGGCAGCAGCGTAAGCACAGCTCTGAAGCCTCCTCCCTCCCTCCCTCCCTTGCTTCCTTCCTTCTTCCCTCTGGGAGATCTTGGCGTTCCAAAGCCAGTCAAGTGACATAATCTCTGCAGCATGCCCTCAGTGTGTCTCCTGGTTGCGCATGTCTTTAACATCATACCTGGAAAGTGTCCAGGAAGCTTCATAGTTAGATAGGCAAACCACCTCATCTTTTTTTTTTTAATGCAGGAGCACTGTTCTGGTAAGTCTGATAATAAGATTTTTTTAAATAGGATCCAAAACATGAAACATTAAACCAAGCTTTATTTAACATGATTTAATTTATTTTATATAAATATATTTATAGCATATTCTTACTGTTTTGTTGTTCATGCATAGACTTCTGGCAAAAATGTAGGTTGGTTGCACAGAATGCCATTCTTTTCTGCTACAATTGTAGCAAGCGCATATTAGCTAGTTAACTATAGTTTCTATGCTAGACAATGTTTTTTTTAATCCATGTTTTCTTTATTGTATGCATGAGAAACACATAGTAGCCTCTGTTCTGCCAGCTGACCAGCAGTTCAAAGCAACTGGGTGGGTGTGAGAGTGGGAAACATCACTTGATGACTTGATCAGAAATGTTTAAACATTTCTGATGTTTAGAAATGGTTGATTTTTAAAACAACCATTTTTCCTGCATTTGTTTCCCCCCCCCCCCCCTCCAAATGCAGGAAAACACATGACTGATTCCAAAATGCTAGATATGAGTGTAGCTTTAGCACCACGTCAGGTAGATTCAAGCCCTGAATTTTAAAAGCTAGTAAATTTTTGCACCTCTCTGCACATTATGTAAACATTCTGTATTTTGGGTTCCATAGTGACTGAGTCCCAGTGAGATGGTCCTGGTATTAATATACTTGATTTTAGTGGCGTGTTCATATGAACTTGATATCTAGAGATTAGAAGTTATAACATGGAGGCCCAAACTTCACATGCCAACATTCACTCTCTGTACTGGAGCTCACAACAATTGTAAAAATATTTATTTGGGCTATTATCTGTCTCACTTTGCTCTAACTCAGTTCTATTCAGTTTACATCTAATTTGATAAGTTAATGACAGAGAGGAAAGGGCACATTATGTCAAAGAAAAGCAAAGATTATCATCTTTTGAATTTTGCTGTAGTGATTGACATCATTGCGCCAGTATAGTAATCAAATGTGGTTGATTGGAATTTTACCAACCTTTTGAATTCAGATACATTTTTAAACAGTGACTATAGAAATCTCTGTTTGTGATGGACCGGTGACCTTTTAAGGTTTATGTCCTACCTTTTGTACACTGGAGATAGCAACCAGCCCCTGTGCAATATACAAGGATTAAGTGGGTATAGAAAATTCAGAGTTAAATGGATTCTGCACCACTAGGGGCAAAACTATAACCTTTGGTACATGAAAGATAATTTCTCCTCTGGAACCGACTGTTCTTCCACCTGAATGTATAATGGTTGTAGGAGGAAGCCAGAATAGCTTTCAAAACTACTGCAGAAATTGACTGAACTGCCAACCGGTTTTCAGAATTTAACAATTTTGTACCTTTACCATTAACCCAAAGGAATTCTTGAATGAACATTTCTGTGCTTTTCTTATTATTTTATAAGTAAGGGCAGAAATAAAACAAGTGTTTATTGACCAGACACGTTTCAGACCAACATTAATTTCAGGTCTTCTGTGTATAAAACTGTAGAGCAAGCTATAAATGAACAGCCACACTGTACTACAATGGAAAAGCCTTTTAAGACAGTATTGTCAAACTTGTGCAGCGAGGAGCTGGATGACGGCAGATAGTAGGTGTGAGGTCAGTCTGTGGGAGAATGTTAGCGGTGTCCATGATCGGGGGCAAGGAGACTCTTAATAGCTTTCAATGGAAGATTAACTGCAGTCAGAAGCCTTTGGTCAGCATAAAGAGCGCTTGTATAATCAAAGTCTTAGCTGCAGGAAATCGTTACAAATTACATTTGATCCCCAGTCCTGGGGGCCCTTGTTTAATTAAGAGGATGGGATCTCCTCTCTGTGGTTTGAGGTAAAGTGGGTAGAACACAGAGAGAAGAGGATCAAACATTAAATTGGATGCAGATAATGCTACTGGTTCGTCCAGCTGGTTAAAATTTGTTAAGTTTGACCCATTGTGCATCCAACCATCTTAATGCCATCCTCACATTCACATGGTCTCAAGCATGTGGTAAACTTTTGTAGGCAATTTTATTGCTGGCTAATACACATGCATGCACATGTGCACAAATAAATCAGTTTAACAGATTTTGCCCCACATATCACAACATTCTCTGCATTCCCAGCATCATGACTCCTTACATTAACAGTCTTAAGCCAACTGTAAGTATTCATCTTAGTCTTTTTTTATGTACATAAAAGATGTTTGTTTTTTTTAATGGGAAAGTGTTCTTTTCAATGTGAAAAGTCCTTCTGAGTTCTTACTAGTATTGAAGTTACAAAAAAAACCCAGTTATTTTATGTGTTTTAAGCAGGATAAAGCAACACTTAATAAATAAAAGTGTGAAGGCCTGGTGAGATTTGACTCTTGTGTGTGATGGGTGGGGGGCTGCATCACCTTCCAAAACATTCAAAGGGAGATCTTGCTTTGTGCTTTGCTTTGTCTCATAAAAATTAGCATCTTTTAAAAGAGCCGTCTTCACTGTTTTGATTGTCTTTATAGCCATAGAGAATGTGTTACTTCTATGAATGTTAATGTTAAATCATCCTTCTTGTTTCAATATAGTTTTCCTTTTTGTCACCAGTGGAAAGCAAAAAAACAGCCTATAGCAATAGGAGCTGCTGTCTGTCAGCTATAGCCTTCAAATGATCACCTGTCTCCCACTAAATTGCTTCTCTATTCTGTCTCCCTTGTGTCACCTACACAGACTCACAAAGAAACCAGCAGAGGTGGGGGCGAGGGGTAGCCAATTTTCTTTGTAAAATGCTCTGCATCTGTCAGCAGATTCACAATTGAAACATTAATCATGGTCTTGATTAAAGCCTAAAGGCTTATTTTTCAGCTATAAAACATTTGCCTCTCCCAGAAGAATCTCATCTATAACATTCACCACATATAAGATGTCTAGACTAAGTGTCGTCATCGGCACGTCTGGTACATTTACAGCCCTGTTGATTACAGAAAGTTTCACATCATGGATGCGCTTCGATGAATCTTGCTTTCACAGACCAGAAGGAGCACATAGTTTATGTTAACAACAAAAGCAGTGTATTAGATGTCCAATGATGACGTTGAAGGACTGACTGCTTAGAGACACATTTTCTTATTTTTGGCTTCAGTGTTGAACAAAGACTTTACAATTTCCAAATCATTTCATTATTAGGGGGACTTTTTATGTTATTGTTATGTTATTATTATTATTTGTACAAGCTTTGGGAATGCCTCAGGATCTTGCCTAAACCAATACAGGCAAGATGTGGTTTATGCAAGGTTCCTTGGACTATGTTGTTTTCCACAAACAGTTAAACACAAGTAGATAGTGCAGAATGTGGCAAAGCTTCTAGTGTCATAAAACTCCATTACCAATGGTTCCTCAAATCAAATGCAATTCAGTTAAACTGTCAATAGAATGACACAAGTCTCTGCAGCATTTTTTCAGGATGTTTTGCATGTGTTATCTGTACCAGTTTGCAATAAAAACATGATGAATACACGCTTATCAAGACCAGCAGACGACAGCAATTTGCACTTCTTTTGTGACAGTAGTGACAGTTGTTCTCTGAAGCTGCAAACACAGCGGGTGCAGAAGTGCTTAAAGAGAAAAAGAAAAATATTCCTTTGGTTTTGATAAGAGGCACTTCTCAAAAGTTTAAGATCAGTTCAACTTCATGTCTGATTACGCTTTTTTTTTTGCATAGAGATACGTGCAATATAAGAAAAAACGTTTGCTGCAGTTACATCTGAAGGTTGTTTGGTGTGCGAGTCTACCAGCTTTGCACATTTGGCGGCTAAAATGTTTGTTAAATAGCTCAAGTTCATTCCAACTGAATGGAAGAGCAGTTTTTTATTTCTCGACATAAATCATCGATTAGATGACAAACATTTTGAAAGCCATGTGTAACTTTAGTTCAACAGCCTACTTGATTTGGGTCTCTTGCATAAAGTCTTAATAAAATAAATCCATTTTGAGGTTGTAACTGGTCAATATTCAGCAAAAAGTTAATGAATCCTTTTTTTTAAAGCACTGTAAGCACATACATAGGGGCAGCCTTTCATAAATGCATACATATTACTATAAGAGGTCTAGTTTGAGAAGTAAAGTAAAAGGCAAAATCTGGTTTGGACACATTTCATGTGCATATTACAGACTCTTAAAGGTAGTTTCAATCCAGACTCATTACTCTATTAAATAGCCACCAAATGTTACCTGCCTTCCTTAATCTCCTAATACTCTTCCCTTCTGTGAAACTTGGCTTCTGTTAACACCTCCATCACTCTAAATTGCCTAACTTCCACCTACTTTCTGCTTCTTATGTTCTTCTCTGACTGAAACAAATTAAAATAGATGGCTTTTAATGTGATTGAAATTAGGCTTAGATAGGCTTCCGAGCATCTAAGTGACACTGGATGAAAACAATCAAACCTAAATGGCTGTAATTCAGTACTTTCATCACTTTGAAAAGGCAATACGTTTCAGGAAAATAATTAACAGCAGGCTTTCTGTGTATAGCTAATTTGGCACATAGACATTAAAAAAAAAAATAGACCAGTGTTGAAAACAGTTATTCAGAGTAAAACCTGAGCATTAAAAAAATCCAGAGTAGGAAAAGCCTAGTAGAGGCACATCGTAACAATACAATATTAAATATTAGCATCCAGATGACCTTTGACACTTACATTTTTCTGCTCACAGCTCCACCAGCTCTTCCTTTCAGTTTATCTCTTTGCTACACTGGTCAGAGACCTTTGCCTGATTGAGTGGGCTATAGCAACACTGTAGATCATTGTAATGCATTCAGCCCGAGGGGTTGAAATGGTGCTACCTTAAAACCGCCTCGCTGTGTCCAACAGTAGAGGAAGAAGACGGATGAGGCAGCCATTCCCAATTATTTTCCTCTTACTGCTGACCTCAATTCACCTTATCAATTCTCCTCATCACTTTACCAACCACATGTAGTCTCCATCACCGGCTTGCTTAAAGGAAGAGGTGTAGCAGCGTAAAATCTGTTTTGGTTTCATTACAGATATACATTCATTGTGATTTGATGAAGAAAAATGTATACATGTTTCTTTTTTTGAGTAAGTTAGTCTTGTAAAAACTTAAGTATGGGAAAGCAGAGTTGCACCGAAGAGAATTTTGTAAGCAATAACAATTTTTGTAAACTTTGGTTTGGTTCTGATTCCTTAAGATCTGTAAGAACATATAAGAACAGTATTTAAAGTATTTTTTGAGCCTTTATGCCATAAGTGGTCATTAATTGTTAATGTTAGGAGCAGAGGCGATGTCACGCTGCTTGAATGTCAGAGACCTGGTGTAATAATAATAGGGTTCACATATTAAACAAGCTATAGCATTATGTGTTATGATTAGCACAGTTAGCATAGCTAGCACTACTAGCAGTTTCTGTTTGTATTCACTGGATAATTAAGATCCTTAACACTGAGATTTTCTTTTATTTCTTGGTTATATATGTTTCAAATGGTAAATAATAAAATACATATTAGTTATAATACACAAATAAAATAACAAATGCAAACAAAACAATAAATAAAAATGTAATAATTTGTTTTAGAAAAATTCTAAATTGTAAAGCTAATTATAAGCTTAAATCTAACATGTTTCTTGACAGATGGAGATAAAAAAAAAAGTACAGTTAATTCTTAAATGGTTTTTAAAATCTTTCCCCATCATTAGATTTTATTTTAAACATCTGACTGATTGTGAAAATAGACAAGTTTGAGTCTTCTTCCCATACTTTGTGTTCTTCCACATGGTGCATTCACTGATTGAAAAAAGATCAGATTTTTTAGTTTCTAACCAGACAATCACAAATCAAGCTGAGATCAGCAGGTTTGGATCAACAGTCTATTGTTGATCCAAATAGTGGAGACTATTCATGAAATGTTATTATTGTTTGTTAGTGTCCCTGTGTCCTGAAATCCATCTCTTCATTGCCTCATCCAGAGAGGAATTGCAGTGTCCCATTTTCTTTATCCTGTCCCACAGCGCCAAACACAAGCATGTCTATTTTCATCCCTCGTCCCTTTGGATTTCCACTCTTAACAGCAAGAAATTCTAAAAACCATCCTACATGATGATGGTTGCAGTTTTTGACTCCTGACAGGAATCAGTGAAGGGAAAGGATTTCAGAAAAACTGGAAAGCGCACAAGGACAGTACAGGAATAAAAAAAAAAGGCACAGTATCCATCTCCGGCAGAGCAGATGGTAGTCGGAGCTTTAGTTGACTTGCAAATGTCCTGCTGTTCCAATGTTACAGTCACGAGGATCCTGCCGGAGCATCTGGGCTTGTCTATACAACATGTCACTATGCCAACAGCGAGAATGAGGCTCATGTCGAGCTGAACCGGAGGACTTTCAGCCGTTAAACCTCCACTGTCTCTTTACTCATCAACATAAGACGCTCTTTGACTGACTCATTTGCAATGTTTGAGTGTCCTACAACATAAAGTCATCACACCATATGTTCAAAAAAAAACCACAACAACTTGGATAACCTTATGAAAATCATATGACACAACTTTCCTAATGATAAAGTCCATTACAAGAATTACAATTACAAGTCATTGCTGAACAGTTTACTTTGTTCTGGCAGTGAACTGCAAAAATGGGCATACATGTCTGTTTTTGTTGCTCTGGAACAATATGGTTCAGATTACATTAGTTGTTTCTGGTTCACTGCAAAGTAGAGTCCATGCATTCAAAAGCTAGTGTAAAATTTTCATTAACTTTCATCTCTTTCTCATAACTTTTCAGTTGTTAATGTGATTTCACACAACCAAAAAACTTGCTGAAAGTGTGTCAGGAGATCTATCTGGCTCTGCAATCTATTTTTAAAATTGCTTATCTTTCTTGCTCTCGTCATGCGCTGCTGCCACTACTCCGGAATGTAAAAGTGGGAAACGGAAATAGAAAAATGCCAAGTCCAGGGAAAGTAATTTCCAAGCAGTGAGAACTTGTTATTGCAGTTACACTCTGCTGGAGCTGTAATAATATGATGTAGGTTGATAAAACAGTTTAAATGTCACAAATTATGTGCAGCAATAGTGTTCAGTTGTTTAATAATGTAGTACAATAGTAGAAAATATTCACAGATAATTAAGCAAAAACAAGACATCTTTTGCTTACTACTACTTTTGTCCATGCACAACACTGTGAATATAATTTACTTTTATTGTATGCAAGCAATGCAAGAGATTAATAGATGTGATATCTGGGATATAAAGACATTTAAAGAGGCCTAATTAGCAGGCATTGGCTGGAATAAAGTTCTCAGTATAATAACCTTGAATAAAAATACCACAGATACCACAGTATTTATACAAAAATGTCAAAAATCTGTAGTCTGATACGGGCCGTTAAGTTTCAGTTACTGGTGAAAGTTGGACAAGTTTGCTCTTTGTTTATAATGTTTATAGTCACAATTTCTAGGTGCAGCCAAGATGTTTAGAGGATCTGTTTCAGTGGCCAAACATTGAGTCTGCTTTTTGCAGATAATGAGGCTCTTTAGGCTTCATTAGAGTTGTCCGTTGTGGTGAAGATAGAGCTGAGCCAAAAGGCAAAGCTCTTGATTTGCAGGTCAGTGTATGTTTCTACCCTCATCTGTAGTCACAAGTTCTGAGAAGTGACAGAAAAATGGAGATTGCAGATTCACACAACCGATATTAGGTGTGTAATTTTTTTCCAGCTGTTTCTGAGCTACGCTGTGAATGTCTTGGGATTCCCACTGAGGAACTGACCCAAACAAAAGCAAAAATTAAGGTAACAGAATATTTTAAATATAAATAATGTTATGAAAATTAGCTTCTTTAATTTATATAGTCAAGACAGCCATATTGGATTTTTAAGGTCATGTTTGGTGAGAAACCCACAACATTCACTTGAGATTCTGACTTCCAGCTTCAACCAATTAAGCAATGCCATTGGATTGCCATGTTGCTTTTTTGGGGATTTTTTATAACTGGCCTGAAGTGCAAAACCCCCCCCAAAAAACACCAAAAAACTTCAAAGTTTTGAACTAGGTCTACGCCGCTTATTGTGCTGAATATTTTTTTTCCTTTTGCTATTATGTTTTCTACAATTAGTAGGGCTGTCTACTCAGAAAGCCAGCCAGCAGCAAGCTCCATAACAGACATCTTGTTTATATGTAGCCAACTGTAGGTTTACAACAGCATAGTGCTGATACCAGCAATGTTTTCTTAATTTCCACATGCTGATTTATGTGTTTCACATCCAGAAACATTTTCAAACAGAAAGCCAAAGTATCCTTTTTATATGCAAGATAAGTGTGTATTCTTTTTCAGCTGCAATCGGTGATTGGAGACATTCTCAGTCTTTCTGCTGCATCCCATTTAAATAACTTTTTTAATGTAGGAAATGCATGACTAGAAATTTTTGTTTAGTTTTGAAAGTAAGATCTTTCTACACCTTGATGCCATCCACCTGCCCTATTAATTGCTTGTTGAAGTGATCATTAGTTGCAATCGGAGTGCACTGATCTCAGAACATGAGGATACTTGAAAACTCTTGTTTCCAAAAGGGGAGTTTGTAAAGATGCCAGTCCCTTCCTTCAATTGTGCTCCTGCAGCTCACCTTACCTCATGCTGGCAAAATCCAATCGGTGTACCTTACATAGATGAGTTTGCATCGATCTCCCTCGCTTTCTCCACAGCAGCAGACAACAGGTAGGAGGTGTGGTAGCTGCTGCTGTTCGCTATCTTTGATGATATTTAGCTCTAATTAAGTTTTTTCCCCAGAGAGAGAGCTGGAAAGGAGTGAAAGGAGATAAAAAAGAAAACTCTGCAAGCAGAGTGCTGTGCTGCAATCAATCCTGTCTCCTCTTTCCCTCTGCTGCTGAGCCAGGGAGGATGGATGGAAGGCGGCTCTCACATCTGGGCAAACTGGAGAGAAGTAATAAAAGAGCCATAGCTCAGGTTTTACTTGAGGAGACAGAGGAGCGTTGCCTCCATCCTTTGTGGATGTTGTGCTCAAGTGTTTTACAGTGAGGCAATAGCAGCGATTTATTTCTAGTTTTATAGAGGCTTCCTCCACAATAAAGATGGATTTAATGGCAGCAAGTAAATCCTTTTTCCTGAAAAGAATTGAGATTTTATGTGTCAATTATTAGGCTGGTTAGCTCCCTGTGGAGTCCATGCTGGAAACAAAGTGTGTTACTTAAGAACTCAGCTTAGGTTATTAGAAATAGATGACTTTAAAAAGGATGAGGCTTAGCATTTTATTTTTTAGCCAGAGAAGAGAATCTGGTTATTGCAGATGTTTAAATCACACGTTGATTTCAGAGTCTCTTGGCTGTTTTGTTGCATAATGTGTATGCTGCATGGCAAAAAGTGAAAGATGCTCCTCCTCTGTTTCTTCCCCTCTCCCTGTATAGGTGTGCAAAGTGCTGAACAGCACCACCATGAGCTGCTTTGCTCCCTCCCTCATGGCAGAGTACCTTCCAGGTTTGGATTCAGTGAAACACGCGGATGAGTTTGGCTTCATCTTCAACAACGTCCAGGCGCTGCTGGTCTACAACAACACCAACCTTGTATACTACCCAAACCCTTTCTTTGAATCCCTCAGCACCTCAGGTATCCTGGAGCAAAAGCCTGGTTCACCAATCATCCTCAAGGTAAAGAAGAAGAAGAAGAAAAAAAACTTTTCAATTGTTTTCATGCTATAAAAGATCAATAAGATTCTATTCAACCCTCTTACCTCTGACACCCATTAATAAAATTTAATGTCACAGTCTTCAGAAAGCTTCAAAGAGAACATTAGTAAACTAAATTACATGATGAAGAACAGTGAACACACCAGATTGATGACAGATAAAGTTCTGCTAAAATACAAATCAGGGCTAGTTTATAAATTAACAGTCCCAAGCTTTGAATATGTCAAAGCTGAGTTCATCCAAAAAATGGAAAGAATATTAGAACACTGCAAACCTGCCAAAACATGGCCAGACACCTGAACGAACAGGCTAACAGATAGGAGGGAATTTATCAGAGAAGCTACCAAGGGTCACATTGTAACTCTTAAGAAGCTGCAGAGATCCAGAGCTTATTAGAAGATTCAAATACAACATAACACAATCTGATGACAGCACCGTGTTAGGTCTGAGTTGATTGAAAAATGGATGCAGCCATGTAATTTGCAATTTTGGGAGAAAATCTGTTAGAGACTGTAGAAATGTGAGACTGTGAAAGAGGTTCACCTTCCAGCAGGAACCCTAAACACACAACAAAAGCTACAAGAGAACGCTATTCACCAAGGCATGCTCATGTAGTCAGTGTTCAGACCTAAAACCAATTGAGAAATTGCAGAAAATCTGCATCCAGTCTTACATTTTAGCTCTTTTGCCATGGAAAATGGGCAAAGATGGGCTTGTGCCTGTAAGCAGAAGGCACTTGCAAAGCACTGTGAGTCATTTCTCTTTGCTCAAAATGTTACTTGTCTTTATTTTAATTTCACTAGATTGTGGCATCAGCTAATTTCCATAATAATTTTGTTATTTCTTGGTAACAGAATGTATCAGGTAATATAATTCAGTCATTTGTCTCAATCATCTGCTGTTGCTTCACTGTGAAACATCTAACAATGTCAGATCTAAAAACCATACTTCGCACCAGCTGGGTCCAAACCAGTGGAATGTAATTAGATGGCAGATTGGCTTTTTTGGGCTCATATGAAATCTGGGATTTTTTTTTTTTTTCCTGTCTGGATTTTTTTTTTGTGCGTCTGAGTTTATTCTGTCTGTCTCTCCCTGTATGCCTACAGGGCAGAAACCTGATTCCCCCAGCGTCTGGAGGGGCGAAGCTTAACTACACTGTACTGATAGGCGAGACTCCCTGCTCTGTCACCGTGTCTGAGAGCCAACTGCTGTGTGAGCCTCCCAACCTCACAGGCCAATACAAAGTTGTGGTCAGTATTGTTTTATTTCCCTCTCTTTACTTCTCGTTTGACTTTCTGTGTTTGTATCTTTCTTTGACCCTCACTTTCCATTTATCCCTGTATTTGTATTTTTTCCTCAGTCCCTGGCCTTTACTCTCTATTATTTGTGTTCTCATCATTGCTCATTCAGCTGAGGGAATGGGGTCAAAAGGGAGGGCAGCTCTGGTTGTCAAAAAGTTCCGACTAAAACCACAGCAATTATTATTACTCGCCTGCTCAGTTATTGAGTGCATGGCCCACGCTAATTCCCTCTCAACAGCAGCACACAGGTAGCCGTGTGTTTACACTCAGCATCAGTGTAAGCCAACAATATTCACTTTGGCTGTAGAATAATTAGGGTTCTGCTTGGAGATCCCATTGTGATGTAAGGCAATTTAAAAAAAAATTCAAATGTCATTGAGACAAGAAAAACAATTAATGTTGTAGTTTTTAATCATATACAACTATTTACAGGTTCAAGTTGGAGGCCTCCACGTGTCTCCAGGAGCGGTGCACATCATGTCTGACAGCCTCCTGACCCTCCCCGCCATCGTTAGCATCGCAGCAGGTGGCGGTCTCCTCCTCATCATTGTCATCCTTGTACTCATCGCCTACAAGCGGAAGTCACGGGAAAACGATCTCACCCTGAAGCGTCTGCAGATGCAAATGGACAACTTGGAATCCCGCGTTGCTTTGGAATGCAAAGAAGGTTGATGTCAGAGCCGCACAGCCTGCATGCAGACAGAGTTCATGCCTGATTTTAAAATGAGAATGCTCATGGACCTTTTAGGCCTTCATAATCTAATTATACACCATCATTTAACTGCCTGTACTATAACATATGCAAGTGAGGGGTTGTGAGGAGCACATTTCCATTGACGATGGTGTAATCACATAAGCATAAATGTGTGTTCGAGAGTAATGTACAGTAAGTAATTTACTGCCGGTTAGTGTTCATAAATTAATGCTGTTAAATTATCTCCAAATCTAGGCCAGTGAGTCATCCTGGTTGTTTATTTTAACAGATTTAGTTAGTTACCACTACATGTGACCCATCACGCATTAAATTAGATGCTGGCATTCAGAATATTAGATTCTGAAAATTGTCTACAAGCCTCGACTCAAACTGGCTCAAAAATATTTATTGCCTAGATCAGGGGTTCCCAAACTTTTCCATGTCAAGTCCCCACAAACAACATTAGCTTCTAGGCAGGGAATGCTTTTCCAAATCTACAATGCTACAAAAGCTATAAAACATCAACCTTTAGAACGTTTTTATCTCACCTTTATTTAGTATTCAATAAGTACTGCACTCATTTAGCTTAATGTTGCTTCATACCTTTTGATTTTCATTGCCTATGACTTCTTAGGGATTTTTGGCTGCTGGTTGGTTTTTTTGTTTTGTTTTTTTCAGAAACTTGTCCATTTTATGCTTGCTATGCTAGCCATACACAATCAGATTTTAATTATTTAAACTTTTGTTTTCTATGAATAATTGAAAAACACATATGATAAGAAAAAATTATTGGATTGAGTTTTTTGATTTTTTTTTTTTTTTTTTTTTTTTTTTTTAATCTTTCCTGCGCCCCCTGTCGGCCTATCAGGGGGCCACAGCCCACACTTTGAAAAACTCTGGTCTAGTCCAAGTAACCCCAACATTATTCCAAAAAGAACTAGATTTAAAAAATAACTTTTTTTTTTAAAATCGTAGTGTCAAGATATTAAGTATTGTGAAGGCTAGATATAAAATCTCTTTTTTTTCCTAAAATTTTTGTGTAATCTTCTTAGCCACACAATGCTGAGTTTTAGAAATAAAACTGAACCTTACTAAAAAAATAGCATCCGATAATCTTCCAAAGGCTGTGAAATTGGTTGTAAGTTGTTAGGTTCTTAATTCTTTCAAACACTCCTCAGTCCCTTGTGTTTCAGGATAATTAGAGGTCCCAGTGGTTAATTTGAACTCTGACTCTTTGCATACAGAGAGTGCTCCTAATCACCTCAGCCTGACCTCCAGTTATCACTGTTAACAGGCACAAAACAATCAGTAATGGGAGGGTCAGTATAGCCACTCATTAAATGTCTTACACTTTTCAGAGGATTTGATCAGCCAGAGAAAACCTTGTTAGCTATCCCCTCCAGCCGCCGCCTGACCAGCTCCCCCAGTGTTATTAAGCTGCGAAAAAAAAATGTGAGCAATTGTCAAATGACAGACAGGCGGCTAGACACAGAGTAGGCAAACAGAGAGAATCACACAGGCAGCCTTGGGAAAGGAGAAGATTAATGTTTTAACCATTAGCAGTGACCAGGAGAGTCCTGCCTCGCAGGCCGGATTTAGATAGGTGCCCAGGTTCCCCTGCAAGTTACTGCAAGTCACAGGGGTACTGTGAGGCCAGGAGACCGGGACTAAGATGGTATAGCTGGGTTTAGAGAAGGGTGTTAGGGGACCGCTGCTGTTCATGTGATAGGCTACAGGCAGGGAGGCTCCCCAAGGGCAGCCCAGACAAGCAGCAGGGCCGTGGGCCTCAATGAGACTGAGTCAGGATGGAGCCAATTAACTGGCGCTCACCTGCAGCCTCACACTGAGATGACACAATCTTTTGGGACCTTTGCTACAACCAATTTACTGGCGCAAGTGTGTGTGCGTGTGTGTGTTTGTGAAAGAAAGAGTGTGTAGTTTTTTAAAGAGAGAGATGTGAAAAGCTGAGATCCTCTGACGTGAGGATGATCTTGAGCTTTCTGTCATCCTCATCATGCGGGCAGTAAGCACCATAAAGATAAGAAGGATTCTCTTATTTGGTGCTTGGGGATTAAGGAGCAGTTTTATTTCTAAGATTCATTTCTCACATATTTCCTCAAACTGGTCTGTTTTTCAGCTTTTTTTCCCTCTCTACCAGCCTTTGCAGAGTTGCAGACAGACATCAATGAGCTTACCAGTGACCTCGACAGGGCCGGTATCCCCCATCTGGACTACAGAACATATGCCATGCGAGTCCTCTTCCCCGGCATTGAGGATCATCCTGTCCTGAGAGAACTTGAGGTAACAAACTACAGAGCTTGAACAAAAAAAATAGGAAGAAAGATAACTGAGACGCAAGGGCAGCTAATGCATTAAAAATTGTCAAGGGAGGGTTAGAGTAAAGTTAAAAGAAACTAGGAGAGCTGAGCAGTGTGTCTCATGTCACCATCCCTGCTGTAGCGTATCCTCCATAACCACAGAATTGCTCAGTGGGAGAAAAGGATACCAGTCTGCCAGTTATGCTTCCTGCTCTGTGGTATGACACGCATGCTTAGTCAGTCATGCTGGTCAGACGACACACACACACACACACACACACTTATACCTCACATGAAGGCTCCCTCATGGAAAACAGGGTCCCAGCACATTGCTATTTCATCCACCAGTGGCTGCAGTATGAGGGGTAATGAAGTGAATAATTCCCACTCCTCAAGTAGGAGTGTGGACTCTTCCACTGAGATAAAAACTGTCCGTTTAAGACTTTTTGCTCCTTTTCATGGGAGGATGACAGGGCTGGGAAATGACTTTGGCTTTTTAGATATTTGCAGCATTTCATTTTGTGGGATGCACAGTGTTCAGCTAAGGACACTGTAAGGAGATCTATAATCGCTACCAATATTTTATTTGAAGATCAGCATTTGTGCAGTGGTTTAAGTCAGGCTCAGTTAACACTTTTTTAAACCAGTAGATGTGTATGTAAAAAATACAATAAAGAATTACTACCCCATCTCATTCAGTGCCAATATAAAATATATACAGTACAATTCAACCTGGTCAGTTATACATAATCATTTAGTCAGATGTACATACAAGTAGAAAGTCCAGTTCAACATTTTCATGATCAAAATTGCTGAATTTATGCTTTTTCTGCTTAAATACATGAAAGAACTACAGGACCAGGCAGTGATAAACTGTGCCTCACTGCTACTGGTGGCACTGTGAAAATGGGGAAGGTGAGGCAAACTGATAGGGGGCAGTGCTGAACCCCATTTGCACAGCAGGCGACAGATGTGACTCTTCTATGCACTGAAAAGACTAAAAACAATCGGAAAACTACAAAAAAAAATACAGTTGGAATAGAACCATTCCAGGGCAACTCTCCTCCTTGGTGATGATCTCTATTAAGGCAGCCAAATTTTTAAAAATCATGCCAAACAAGAGTGAATTTTACAACTGAGCTACAGGGTTATTTGTGGAGGAGGATAGGTCACATGCTCATATGCAGGCTGGTAAGATCATTTTCAGTTTTAGTGAAAACAAAAGTTAAGATCAACCAACAAAAACCAAATAAAAACACATGTAATAAGATAATAATTTTGATCTTATAATGACTATTCTTTTGTGTGTGTTTGCCATTAAATTATTGAAGAGCTTGTTATTAAGTAAAGCATAATTAAAAGCTTTAAAAATAAGTAATGTGGCAGTTTAGGTCAAAACCCTAACTTAAATGTCTGTTTAGGTTTAATATATTTTAACATTTGACTCCAGATGAGTCACTGCTTCACCAGTCACTGGACTGTGCCAGCACTAAAACTGGAAAAACAGACAGAAAATCCACACACCCAGATGTATTTTCAGTTGGAATGAAACACAGACATGCAGTAACTCAGATAGAGGCAAAATTCAAGAAAAAAAACAAAAAACAAAGCTACACAGAGGGCCAGGAGTACTTTCTACTGAAAAGAAAAACTAGGAATACACACTTTTAAAAGCAGAAATAGTTCCATCAAAAGTTTTCCGACACTCCCATCAGGGCCTAAAGATCCTGTGATTAAAACTTACTAATAGTCCCGCTAAAAAATCGGCTTTTGTTTAGTTTTGCTTTGTGTATTTTTTATTCTGTTTGTTGAAACGCAAGGATTTTTATCTTTAAAAATGCTATATAAATAAAGTTTTACTCATTTACTATAATCATACATTTGAAAATGTATGTTCTTATAATAGGCCAGACCATTCCATCCAAAGAACTCAAATAATTTATGCAAACTTGGAAAAGAAAAAAAAAGGTTTTATTGTCAGATTAATTTCTTGAAAGCATGACATGTGACTGAAAATGAAATGCCTTAGTCAAGACACAGTGCTTTTTATTGGGGCTGTGGTCAATAATTGAGTCTCTTAAAAATATGAGTGATTATTTTGATGCCCTTGGGAAATGTTTTATTTATTAGACAAGGTCACAATAAACTATGAAGAGCACCATAGTTGGAAAAAAAAAAGCTCTATCATCAGCCATAACCAAGGAATAACGTTGGGTACTCATTAACCTCTGCATGTATTGTTTCTCCTTCTTCGCCTTCAGGTGTCAGGAAATGGCCAGCAGAATGTGGAGAAGGCCCTGAAGCTCTTTGGTCAGCTCATCAACAACAAAGTGTTCCTGCTCACCTTCATACGAACGCTTGAGATGCAACGCTCTTTCTCCATGAGGGACCGTGGCAACGTGGCCTCGCTCATCATGACGGCCCTGCAGGGGCGCCTGGAGTATGCCACTGATGTTCTCAAACACCTGCTGTCGGACCTGATCGACCGCAACCTGGAGAGCAAGAACCATCCCAAACTGCTGCTGCGCAGGTACCTCTCATCGATTTGCTTCGTCTGAAAGGCTTGATTAAGTTGTTTATCTATTACACTTTATTAGGTAGGTTTATAGAAAGCATTACCTTGAAAGGGGCTAAAGTGAACAAAGAAAAGCTATTCTATTCATTTCTGTTTTCATTCTGACTTTAAAGCAGTTCAAGAAGGGAACACAATCAAAGAAGATCAGGAACAAAACATAAATAAAAGCCTCCTTGTTATCATATTCCTATCATAATTAGGAAGAGCTTTAATCCTTTGTAATGCTGTTTGTGTTATATAACCGTTTCTGAAGTTTAATTTAGACAAAATCGAACACACACAGGCTTTTTGTGGATTCTGCCTCTTGTGTAGTTAGTTGTGCACACACCAAACGTAGAGTCCTCATTTAAAACCATGGGAAAAAGTGTGGAGCAGCAGGAGGATGTTGATCTGTATTGACAGACAGATGAGGATTCATTTAGACCTGCATGTTCCTTACCCTTTTTCCTTAATGCATTCTGATTTTCCCGAGGAGAGACATTTCGCAGGAAAGGGCTTGTAATAAGAGCTATTGTACATCTTCAGTTTGCCGAGATAAATGACATGTAATATTCACATCAGAGGAAACATCTGAATTCTCTACATTCTCTCTGTTTCAGTCTCTCCCACTGCTCGCTCTTAATGCCAGTCTCACTTATGCTTCAGGCTCGGTCTCCTTATGAAACATTCAGATCTAGTTCATCTTAACTTTTTTCGCTCTCTCTCCTTCTCTCTTTTTGTGGATCCAGCATACATTGTGCTGCTCGGGAGTTGGGGGATGATGTATTAAAATTTTAAACACCTACCAAGTTCTTTCCTCGGTGTTCTCAGCTGTTTTTGTTAGCTATGTAGATAGGAATGGATGGACAAACAACAGCCAGCTTAGAAGATATGTACCAAACACATAGCAACTTGAAAAACTCAACTGTTAGGCTTGATTTTGATTATGTTTACATAACTAACAAGCAGAGACAGTGACAGCAGGCAGTTGCAATAGTTTAGACAGCATGTTCATTCTAATGTTCCTTTATTGTCTGTATTTGAGAAATCAATAATACAAGCAAATAGCTGCAAGGCAGAAACCATTGCTTAGGAACAGAGGGGGTGAATGAAAGCAGCGCAGCTTCAAACGACCCAGATAAAGTTATTCCACATGACAGCAGGACCCCACGTCAACTTAAGTTTTCATTATCTCATCTCATTAGAAACACAGTGGTACATAATCCTCAGGTTTGTTCTATTGCTGCCTGGAGGGGCACATGTCCTACAGTTTTTACATAGCTCCCATTTTATGTGAGGAATTTAAGGGATTACAGATTTGACACGGCTCTTTGCTGTTGTTGCCGTCTTTATCGCTTATTTAGTGCAAAGCCGACTGTCGAGCCAGTCGACTGATGTACGCGCATTTACCCAGCACATAAACACAGTCATCTGTGATGATAATCAAACGGAAGGTGTCATCAGTGTGTTTGCATGCGGTATGTTTTGTTTCCTTTTTAGTTATAATTTTTTTGAGTATACTGGTGTTGTGAAATATTAATTTAAAACATTTTCAGTTTTTCAGAGTTCTTTTTTTCCTTTTTAGTTACATTTGCACATATAAATCATCAAATAAATGTTGACATCAGACAAAGATAACCTTAGTGGATATAAGATGCAATTTTGAATGTATTATGAAAAAAGTAATCTAAACCAACCTATGTGACATAAATGTAGTGGTTACTTGCATCCATTTTGGCCAACTCTACATCACTTAATTGCTTCATTTCACTCCAATTTGAGGTTTTTAAAAGCAGTACTGGGATTTTAAGCCGGTTGTCATAGCGTCAGAGGGTCTGAGCTTTGATTAAACCATTCCAGAGCTTCATTTTCTGCTATTCAAAGTTGGTCTTGCTGGTGTTCTTTAGATCATTATGCTGCTTAATAACCTAAATGTCCTTCAGCTTAAATTGATGACCGAGGAAGTTCTTTTCCTCAGTATGGATGCCACAAGATTTTCTGGTATAGAACAAAATTTATGGTCTTGGCAATTAGCAAATAAGTCTTCCAGGACCTAAATCAGCCAAGCTGCCTCCATTATGGTTTGATTGTCTGGTATGCTGATAATTTCACAACAGATGCACATCTTCTGAACATTTTTGTTTAAGTACCTGCTAGTAAAAACATGTGGGATTCAATTTACATTATAGAGGAATTAAGTGAAATTGTATTCCAATTTTTCTATCGTTATGGCAAAAAAAAAAAAAAAAAAAATCCCCAAACTAATAAGCTGCTTTTAGCCATGTTAGATGTATGTGCTCATAATGAGGGTAATGATGAAATATTACAATGATGAACATGGGGACAGACGCTATAATTGAATTCAGTTTTACAGACGTTAGCCAAAATTTCAAGAAGAATGCATTTTCATTGAGAAAATTACAGAAGATGCAAGGGTTTCCTGTTTGTGGAATGTTGTTTTGAGTGTAATTATTAATATTAAACTAGTTTGATGAAGAGGCACAAACAAGCAGGCCATTTCTACATTTTTTGTCCTGTTAAAGCAACAGAAAATTACAACTAAAAATATTCTTATCTGCCAAAATCTAAATATTTAGTTGTAACAATTTTTACATTTCTGCCTGAAACGTAACATTACTTCTTAGCCGTTACCTAAATAGCTCTACGATGGCTAGCAGACCTGCTGCCCCATGAGAATTTATCTAAGCTTACTGACCGCTGAAGGTCAATAGAAATTTCAAAGTAAATATTGCATGAATTCCACATAAATACGGTGGTTTTGAAAATTCATGTTGTATTTATACTGGAATTACTAAATGCATAGACTCTACTCAATAATTAAATGACTTATGAAGGCAAATTGTGCTAAAACAAAGCCACCCCTCAGATTTTCATAACAAAATTCTGGAAACCAAATATGTGGTATTTTTCTTTGCCTAGTGCATAAAATTCAAATAAAATACATTCAAATGTATGAGGCTAAAACCAAGGCACAATGTGAAACAGTTTAGTTTGCCAAGTACTGTATGTTTGCTTAGTTAAATTACCTTTCTTTCCTTCTGGAGGTTCAGAGTATATCTGAGAATAACAAAACGGATGAATGAGCAGGATGAAAAACAAATCTTTGGTTTTGAAGAAGTGATTAATTTAAATATTTACACAAAATTCAGCTTGACTTGCGTCACTGGCAGTGACGTTTGTGTTTAAATGCCCTGGAGGAAAGTATTGCTTCTTATGTGCCTACTCTTTTACCCATCCAACACATCAGACGAATGGAAATGCATCTGTAGCATTTTCTGTATCTTACATTTACACAGAAATGATATGAAAACCTCCAGTCCATTAAGTTAAATAACATCCTTCCTACTTTCTCTAAAGTGTTTTCTTTTTTCAGGGAAATGTGAGTTTCCTTTAGTATTTAAAGATTTCAAAGGCTTTCTGAGTGTTGAAAGTAGATTTTAGTTTATAAACACTACTATTTTTCTAAAAGCTTTTTGAAAAAAGCATCTAGGTTTATGACTGATTTCCTCACTCTTCACTGCATTAAGGAGAATCGATGCAGCACCTGGCACCTTGTGATGTTTACATTTTATTTAGTGGATCTGGATTTTCTTTTCTCTGCTTATACATAACATAATCCTAATTTCCACCCATGTCTTTTGTCACTGGCTTTTCTTCTGCTTATCATTTAAAGTGCAAATTCTAAAAAAAAAAAAAAAAAACATACCAGAATAGTCACTTCCTTTTTCTGTTAAGATCTTTTCCCCATTATCTCTATCATATTAACTTTTGCCATTCCTCACCCAGTTTCTTTGTCTTGCTCTTAATGTTCTTTAAATGGAACAACAGAACATTTCGTCTATCACCTTGAGACTCTTCAATTTTGTCTTATTTTTCTTCTCAGCATTTCCGTAATGAGATTTCCACCCATGCAGAGCTTTGGTGTACGGCATTATTCAGAGCATGAGTATTGTGTTTAGCATTAGTTTCATTGAGAGACATTTCAGTGGCTGCTAAAATATCCACCCATGCACCCTCACAACCATTAGGAAATCCGAGATGGGGTCTGCTCTTAAACACTTTGTGGCATAATGAAATCCTGATGTTCATTAATGAAACTCAATTAAGAGAGAGAAGGAAGCAGAGGAGGACAAGAAGGAGAGGAGAAGGAGGAGAACAAAGTGCTTCTCCCTGCCGAGATTCAAGAGAAGAGATATTAAGGGGGAGTCAGCACAACCCCCGCACAAAAGGCTTTATTTGACTTCCTTCTTCGAGACTTGCTGAGCTTATTAAAATGCTTAATAGGTTCCATTAACTTCTAACACACGCAAGTCTCATAAAAGCAAGAATGGGAGGGGGTTGCACAGTAAGCATAGCAGTGAGGGGTGGGGGGTAAATCCTTGTAGAGGAAGGAGGGCGATTACAGAGGGATTTGGGGCATTGTCCAGAAAATTCAAAATAAATTAAGGCGTGTTCAGCATGAAAACACAGCCTGAGGCTCTAATGGCTCCTTCACATGTTTTCAAACTGAGACGCTTTGCTGTGCAGCACGTTATTGTGCATTATTCTGCTCTTCTGAATTCTTTAGATGTCTTTCTTTGTCCAGTCCCCAGACATCATCACCTGTGTGGGTCTATAAATGAAAATAGAGTCCTGGTGAAATGTGTAGATTTTATTTGAATCCACACACAGTTAAAGTATAAATACACAAGCACATGCTTGTTGTGGCATATTTCTGGCTGAATGTATGGCAACTCTGCTTAGAATATCCGATAGGGTTTAAATTGGTTGATGTCTAGGCTTTTAAGGACAAAGCTGTGGAAGCCCATTCAGAAACCCAAATTGTTCATTCTTAAACCAATTTTGATTTATTTTTCTTAATTTGTGTACACTTTTATCCCAGCTATATCCAAGCTGTACGTATCTGACCCAGACTATCACACTCACAAGAAAGGAAATTGTTTAGGAACGACTCAGAAACCACCAAGACTTAAGCATTCCAAATCTGGAAAGTCTTTAACCCAGATTATAGTCCACAATGAGACATGTTTTACATCAGCATGTGGTATTAAAGAGTCCTAAACCAAAGCCAATGTACCAAAATCAACAATTTTAACTCACTGAAATATGCAATCGCTTACATGGACAAGCCAAATGTCTTCTAGAGAAAATTATGATGTTCAGACAAATCCATAGTTGAGCGATTTAGACACAATGACAAGCAGTATGTTTGAAGATCTCCAAATTTAGGCTTTCAACCCTAAGATCATTGTACTGTATTGATTTATTTGTTTTCACATATTCTGAAAGCAAAGCAGAAAAAAGGACTGCTATCTTTAAATTCTTTAACTTCTTCTCAAATCAACAGCTGGTTGGTGGAAACTTGGAAATGATGCTGGCTCTGACAGCACAATAATTCCAATCTCCCATCGAAACTCCTCTTGAAATGGATGAAACATCAATGTTTACCAGACACGCATCCCATAAGATTTTCACTTTACTCATCCTGCATTTACAACAAGCAACTAACTGGAGCTGAGAGATCTTAAACAACAGCTACAACCAAGTTACACGAATAAGCCTGCCAAGAGCAAAGTCAGAGGTCCTGAAGAATTTTAAACTGGTAACAGTTCAAAATAAAATGCAAGGTTTACTTTGGGTTTTGGCCTCTAATTAGTTATTTAGTTGGTTTAGATCAGGTTTGGACACAGTGTTTACGGGGTTTAGACTGGGTCAGGTCAGACCTTTTAGGCCTAATCTAAACTCTACCACTACCTCTGCTCCATTGTGGTAAAGTCGGCTCCTGCAAATAAATTACGGTAGTTCAAATGAACTCTACCAGTGCTTTCCAGAACTGGTAGAGTTCTGCCAGAGCGGTCAAATATCCAGCCACAGTTATACAAGAAGTTTCTTAATGCCAACAAAAAGGTAGTGGTTAAGTTGTAGTTTGCAAAGAAACTTTTGAATTTCCCCAACAGATATTTCTGTTTGTATTGAGCGAGTATAGAACCTGCATTTGTGCATCGAATTTCTGTTATTTTACTTTGAAAAAATCCAATTATAAATACATTTCCGAAATAGTTAATCAATTGATAGATATTGAGAAATATGTTTGCATCTTTCTCCCTATGAGGAGTGTTTATTCTCCCATCCAGTATGTTAAAGCATACTTATACACTTTAAACATGACTTAACACAATTATCTCCAATAATAGTTGTAATCTCGCTTCAGGTGTAATCATCCCCAGCATTGTTGAGGGTATGGAAGCTTCTAACTTGCCTTTAATACCTTGCTGCTTCGATTCACGGTAATCTGCAGGTCAGCCCGGGTCCTCCGCCATATCCACCAGAGTAATCACAGTAATTTACTACTGCATAAAGGGAACTTTTTTAATGCATTGTCCCTGAAATTTGCTGCAATCACATACAGTGTCACATACAGAGCTTTATGGCAGGGCTCACTTGCAACCAGGTGGCAATCATAAAGCGTCACAGTCTTAAACACAGCAGATACACTTTATTGTGGATGTTAGTTGTGCTATCAGTCGCATTAAAGCAAAGAAGAGAAATAGCAGTACTTTTAGTTCAGACTAATTTGTAGCGCACAGTAGATAAACGCTGTTTTAATTTCAAGAAGTGTGGTATTTAATTTTATTTTTGCTTGTATACACAAGGAACCTGCTCTTTTAGTTTCGCTTTTAGCTTGTTTCATACAAAGACAATCTAATACAAAGAGAGCATCTTCTGTGTAATTTACTTTTCAGGGCTTTTTTATTGCTATACAACTATTTCTCCAAGCCTCCCATTTTTGCCATATAAATTGACTACAGAAAATAAAAATTATTTTCTAAGATTACTGTTCTTAAAGTACCAGGGTGTATCTACATGTTACAATATGCACAATATTCTAAGATTATAAAACCCACATTTGATGCTGATATGATGCTGTTTATTTTTCCACAATTATCTTTTCCAACTTACGTTGGAATACCAAGATAATTTTTAGTGTTGGAACATCAAACTGGAATTGATCCGTTTTTAAGTTAAAAATAGTCTAATGATAGCTCTAACATCTACTAAAAAAAAAAAAAGGTTGCTGTGTATAAGTAATGTAAATTTGACTGACATAAATGAGAAAATGCTTCAATCAGCTTGTTTTAATACTGACCACATTATTTTAGGCACTCCATTCAGATTAACTATGAGGCTGTTATGTAATTACAAATCGATTGTGTCAGTTCCTCTGGGGGGAATCGTGTTATGGATTTTCTTTTAGTTTTGCATGTTCTGCAAATGGGGCTCCATGATGACACTGCTGGTAGCACTGTTGCCTTGCAGCAAGAAGGTCCTGGGTTCAAATCCCAACACAGGAATTTGCATGTTCTCCTCCGTATGTGGGTTCTCTCCAGGTACTCTGGTATCCTACCAAAGTCAAAAAACTGGATGCATGGAAGTCCCTCATCCTCCATATAATATTTCTGTTTGCCGAGGTGACTGGATGAGTTACATCTGAACTTATGTATTCAAATGGTGCTGCAAGATCTCCCTTCTCTGGTCCTCAGAACGAAGTCATAAATTTTAAAAAAGATAGTTGTTAATCAATCGGCGTTTCCTCATCTCGATGCAGTGAAAATTAAAAAAAACTATACCTGGATCCCTACTTCACCCCAAGCTCAACCTAATATTGATGTCTCTTACTTGAACCTCTTGATGATTTATAACAACATCAAGATAACTATTGCCATTGTTGTAGGTAATTAATTGTCCATTCAGGGGAACCCCAGAACTTTAAGCATTTTTTTACAAAATGAGTCAACAGCTCATTTTCGCTATTCTACTTTGTGTGAATATAACAAACCCTTTCATCTAAGCTTCGTGCTCATTAATAGTTGTAATTTTTATTTATTTTTTATTTAACTCCCGTTCTCTTGTGATTCATGATGCTGCTAATGAGGTGGATGTAGAGATATTTGTTTGGCATTTAGAGCAAAAAACGAGCAGAAATTATGAAAGGGTTCAGAGTTTTGTTGCGTGCAGCGTGGTAGAAATAGTTGGAGGTCAGTGCACTCTTGTGTTCCTTTTTTTTTTCTTTTTTCTTGGCCAATCAAGCCCAGCAGCAGGCTGTAGCTCCATGTGTGATTGACTGGGAAGGGCAGTGGAGGTGGGGAGGAGGATGGGAGGAAATGAGAGGAGAAGAGATCGTTTTGGCCGCGATCAGGCGTTACCTGGCTGTGACAGCTCTCGTCTCTCTCAACAGCTGAGGCTTGTCACAGCTGCTGATGTCCCGCTGTGTTGAACCGCACATGAATAATCAACTGCACGCGTGCCTGCTCTGTCACACACGCACATGCACGCACACACACGCATGCACACATATGTGCAGAGATGCCCCCTGTTTGCTTTGCTCTGTTCTCTCACTGTGACCACGGGGTTGTATGCAGTATACAAGCAAAACCAAAGGTGGCTGCTTCATAGCCAGGATGTCAGGGAGATCTCCCTTAGGTTCTTCTCACAACCTCATGAATTATGGAGGGCTGTTGTTTTCTGAAAGTTTTGGCTTATTGAGAGAGAGACAAAAATTACATTTTATTTTGATTCTGCTTTATGTAATTTCAGAACAGAGTCAGTTGCTGAGAAGATGCTCACGAACTGGTTCGCCTTCCTCCTTCACAAATTCCTCAAGGTCAGTGCACTAACAAATGTGCGGAGGTGTTTATATATGCACATGCAAATCCATTCTTTGTATCTTTTTAATAAAGCCCCCAGATTAAAGATGTGATTATGCAGTTTGTGTTTTCAGTCTGGTGAGGTTTCTTTTTTTTCATGCCGTGGTGCTCTGTCATGTGTGAACCTGTGGGTTTGTTTGTCTGCGTGCGCGCGCGTGTCCACAGGAGTGTGCAGGGGAGCCGCTGTTCATGCTGTACTGCGCCATCAAGCAGCAGATGGAAAAGGGGCCCATTGACGCCATCACCGGAGAGGCCCGCTACTCCCTGAGCGAAGACAAGCTCATCCGCCAGCAGATCGAGTACAAAACCCTGGTACGTCACACACCAGCAGACACAGCAGAAGTTTGCACAAAGGCTTGCAGACATGGACAAACATGATGCTGCCAAGCTGACATGTACACACACAGACTCAAGTATTTCTTTTGTTTTAAGTAGTGGCCCACAGCTGACTGCATCAGTGTTTTTTTTTACTTATTTCACATTTTCCATTTTTATTTATTTCAAAAGGGACAAAGCACATCTACATAATATGCCAGAGTTGGCCAGAAAGGCTAGTTTTCATCTGTAGTCCCTCAGTCAATATAAATACAATATATTACAGTACAATACAGACAAATTATCAAGCTTCTTCAAAAAAGAGAATAATAATAATAATAATGATATTTTATTAGGTTACAAATTTTAAATGTAATTTAAATGTACTTTAAATAAACTTTATTGACTGTTCCCAAACTTTATGCATTGCAAGAAGCACATTTCGGTCCTTCATCTGAAAATAGATTTTAGCACATCTAGAAACCTATCCAGACATGACTGTTTACCCAAAACTAACAAACAATCAAACAGAGCATTAATCCGATGGTGACCGGAGCTGCTGCAAACCACACCTGAGTTGAGAGAATCTATTGGCAACTATTTGTCGTGCACTGCACAAATCATCTTATACAGAGAAGCTGGTCAGTTTTTCTGTGAAGATGGATAGAACTAAAAGCAGGAAAATCCTGGACTAAAGCCTGTAGAACCTGTGAGAGATTTACCTCCTAATAATCCTAGTCTAGACTTAAAACGAATAAAAAATCTTTGGCATGACTTAAAAGTTGATTCTCATAGACACTTTCCATCTAGTCTAACTGAAGTTGGGGTATTTGGCAAAACTCCAGTTCTAAAACAGATGCACTAAATAAAATACATTGAAATTTGTTATTCTTTACCGTAAGAAGGTTCAAAGGGCATGAATGCCTTTGTAGAGCAGTGTAGCTGTGTTTCACTGCACTACCTTGGGAGGACAATTAAGCATTAGTCCCACAGGAAGCCATGTTGGTCCAACATCAGGGTAGGCGGTTATAGACTGAAACAAACCAAACAAACCTCTCCTCACGTTCTATCATGAACAGATAGAAAAAGGAAAGCTCTCACACAACCAGCATGTGACATGACAATGCTCTGATTGCTCTGACTGGGAATTTGGCTCATTATGTGCTAATGCCCCGGCAGTGCTGGAAATTGGTGTCCCGCCGAAGGTGTGAAATTAGATTTTGGGATGCCAGTAAGAGCGGAAATGGTTTCTCAAAGCTCCTGCTACAATCCAAGGAGACTCTAATGAGGGAAAAGCCACAAGCTGGACCTGCGTCCAGTCAGGAACCAGCTTTTCCTCCTCCCCTCTTGAGTTGTTTCACTCTCTCTCCCCTTCTCTGTTCTTCCCTTTTTCATAATCCAGATCCTAAACTGTGTAAACCCAGACAACGAAAACAGTCCGGAGATTCCCGTGAAGGTGTTGAACTGTGACACAATCACACAAGTGAAGGAGAAGATACTTGATGCTGTTTACAAGAACATGCCCTATTCTCAGCGGCCGCGGGCCGTCGACATGGACTTGGGTAAAGAGCCAAACACACTGAACACAATTCGAAGACACACAGATCCAGCAGACAGGTGTAGAGTCATTCACACCTACAAATGCATGTATTAGTAAGAGAACACCCGAGCAGGGTAGATAGATAATCAGTTTGATAAAGCTGTGCTCCGGTCTCCCAACCAGCCTCAGTGTGCTGCTTCGATGAAACTGGCTGGCATGTTTTCCACACCTGCCGGTGCCAACAAGCCTCAAAAGATTTAAATAGAGAATTGCGTCTGATGATGCATGTTTTTACATCTTGGACATGGCCGACGCAGGTAAGAGCTGACCGTCTGGCTCAGCCGCCTCAAACTAAATTCCACTCCCACACAGTCTGCCACTGCTATCCTCTGCTGTCCGTGCCTCGCCTCCCATCAGTCTGTCCCTCACCATATTTTCTTTTAACTTCACTAAGTGTGGATAACAATAAACCCCCCCAAGTTCCATGCTTATTTCAAATGAGCACGCATCTGTGTCTTTACAACACTCCCATCGGATAATTGCTTGAAAGTGATTGCATCTGTGTGAGACTGTCTGCAGGTGTACAATTCTCTTTAAAACACAGATTTGTGGGTAGTTTAGAAGGTTTGAGGCCATGTTGTCCCAGGCAGAGGCATCATGTGGTCATCTGGACGAGACACGCAGCAATAACAACCCGGTCAACAAGGGGAAAATCAATGATCATTCCCAGTATGAGGCCTACATTGGTTATCCGCCTCTCTGTGACTACCCTTATTATCATTTTATTACTGCACAATGATGCCTCAGTCACTGCCTCCACCAGTGCTGCTTGGTGCTTTTACCTGTTACATATGGTTCCTTTTCTGCTTGCTTTTGAAAGGAAGTAATTTTCTCAGAGCTTCCTTCTCAATCTGATCTTCCTTTCTTCCCCACAGTGATGGCTCTGCTGCTTCATTTGTGACACTTGTACCAATTAAAGTGTGCAGGCAGCCTAAATATGCATTTTTCAAATGTTCTTGTGGAATGTTAAATTACGAGGACACACAGGAATCTTGCAGATATCTACTCATTTGTGTGCATGTAGAGCTGTGTCTCAACATTTTTCAAGAAAATTATGTCTCCTTTTAAGTGGTTCTGTTCAGCCTTGTTTAAAACTTTGAGCCATCAGCTGATATTTTTATTATTTTAGGATGACGTTTTTGGTTGAACTGCCAATGACCAAGATTTCTAATAAAATAGATGCGATTTCACACATCCGAATATCCCAAAACACACTTGAAATCAACTAAACATACACAACATATAGTCCACCTTCAATGAGACAATATGTTTACGTAGTTTGTCCTAAATCTGAATTTAACTGAGCAAAATGTATTTTTACGACAAACTTCTGCACACTATCTACAGAACTAAAAGACATTGTTACAGGAGTTAGTCTCCTGAAGAGAGTACTGCTAAATATGGCTAATTCCCTGAGTGATTATTTATGATTTTCTGTGGTTTTTATTTACATTTGTTCTGCAAGGTTTTATATTTATTCTATATCGCTGTAGGAAAAACACCAGGTGTTGAGTCTTTATGCACTTGTACTTTATTTATTAAGGTTTAATAATTAAGTCTGGTTACAAGTGAAATGGAAATAATCAAACTGGTTTCAGCCTCTGCATTCATGTTAGCTTTCATCCTGACACATAGATCATCAGACTAATATTCTAACTAACATATGAGACCAAACTGTTTGTAGCAGAAACTTTATCAAAGTTCCATATATCATGTTCATGCTCCGACTGAATGAATATGATTCAGAATCTACATCTAAATTTTTCCAGTCACTTGTCCACTTGTTGTTTACTTAAGCAAACAAATCACCCCAAAATTAGCTTTTTTGTGCCAGGTGTCATCGTTTAGCCATTTACTGGCGACCCCTATGGTCATCCCGCTATGACATCAGGTGAAGATCAATAAGCAGAAATACTAAATATTTTTTTCCTTTTCTTTTTGGCTAACTTTTTGGTCGCTGAGAGTTTTTTAGGGAGCTAAAGGCTTATTGGAAGGCAGAAGTTGTCTTCACTTAGAGCCAGCTGGAACAACCCCAAGAACATAAGTAGAGGCAAAGAGGTTGTCGGTCCCCCCGCCTTGTAGAACTGGGGCCAGAGGATGAGGGAGGAGAATTGTTGTAGAGTTCACTTAATGTCGCAGAACTCAGAGAGAGTGAAACAGAGGAGCCGTGAAGTTTGCTACCTGGAGCCGGAAATGTGTGTTTTAAAAGCAAAAAAATCAGACTAAAAATCATATACACAATACTTGGAATTATTTTTTCTATGACAAGAAAAGTTAATTCAGGACTGAGCCACATAGGAGCTGACGTTATTATTTTCATGTTTCACTTATGTTTCTGCTTGTGTGTTTTTGTCATCAGAGTGGCGTCAGGGTCGAATGGCTCGTGTGGTGCTGCAGGATGAAGACATCACCACTAAGATTGAAAATGACTGGAAAAGACTCAACACACTCTTGCACTACCAGGTGGGCACTTACTAAGTTTGGTGTTTTTTCCCTAATTGACTCTGAAACTTCTTTTTGTCAAGAAAACCCTAATTTGTGTCCAACTTCTGCATTGGGTTTTATTACGGAAATTTTTCCACCCATACTAGCAAACTTTGATATTTTCTGCTCTTGACTTTAAGGCAGCCCAATTTTCAGTCTCTCATTTGCATGCCCATAGCTGGTACACTGAGTGATTCACGGAATAGAGGACAATTACTGTACAGGTGGCAGGAGAGGTGAATTCTCTGCATCACAGCTGACATTTCTCCCGCCTCCCTGGAAAGATGAGGCAACAGGAGCAAGGCGTCTCTTTACTTTCCCCTCTTTCTCACTCCATCTCTGCACCAGTAACAATTTGTCCTCCTTTGGGGGCACAAGTTCATCTTCCGCCCCCTGTTTAATAGACAGAAGAGTAGTGAGCTAAAGAGGAGGAAAGCTGAAACAAGAAGAGATTTTTCAGTGGAATTTACGGCAGACGAATGAAGAAAAGCTGAAGTGGAAGTTGGCAGATGCTCGAAAGACACATTAAAGAAAGAAAAGGAAATAAAGACGGAAACAGGCGAAGGAGATGGGAAGCTGGTCATCTCCACAAGTCATGAATCTTTTGCAGCGCCCGCTCAGCCATCCCTCATTACTTGGCTAAAGGGTGCCATCTGTCTAAAGACTGCATGAGCTTTGATTCAAGGCTACCTGCGGAAGGAGCAGAGGCTTTGGCAGCTTTGGTTCGAATCGCAGATCAATACTGCGCAGCCTGGAGACGCCAGTAAAAAGGGATGAAGCCCTCACAACAGGAAGCTGCTGTGAACTCTTGCCCCTCAGGAACAGAGGGAGTAACTTAGCAGATGTGGGAGTCATTAGAAGACGGGACACATCATCATAGTGTCCTTCACACAGGACTTGGCACCATGCAGGTTCTGTTGCCCCTTTGTCTTTTCACCCTCCTTTCTGCCTTTACTGTTACTTTTTTTGACTTTGGCCTCATTTACACTTTACTTCTTAAACATTTCACCTCACTCCAAATAGAGTCAACATCGCTTCCTTTTCTCTCACACATTCACAACCCTTTTTGAGGAAAAACAGACACTTGGATTTGAATGGAAGTCAGTGAAACTTCTGCGGTGCAATAGCATTGAGCTGTTGTGTTTTGTACATTTTATGTACCAGAGCATTTTGGCAGACAAGGACAACAATTCAATGAAGTCTTTCATGAAGATTATGTAGAAAATCTTTTGGTGATGGAACCAGACTCTTACCTGGTGAAGTGGATAAATAACCTCAGCAAAGTAGGTTTTATTTCTGGATACATGGATACTGTTAAAATTTTCAGGTGACTTTTTATTTCTACTATTATTATTATTGTTATTATTTATTTATTTAAATTTTTTATTGTTGTCATCATTAGTAGTTTATCTGGTGTTTATAAATGACATAAAATTTAGGGGATGCTTAATTTTAGAAAACTAAAAATGTCTGTAAAACTTTTTTTCACTGTATAGCACAATAATAATGAGCATTCTGGAAATTCAATAAAGGTTTTATATAATTTCTGATATGAACTTTGGTCTCCTTGGTGTCACTTCAGCACAAAAAATCTAAACTGAACCTGATTTGACGTACTTTCGTCTCATTACATCAACTCTTCTAATCAGAGACCAGAAACAACACAGAATGATGGCTTGTCGTAATTTCTAGGATATCTGAGCATTTTGTTGCTTTAAACACCAAAGTTTCATTGACTCCCATTAAAACCATAGCGTCTGGCTTGAATGCAGGGGTTCAGTACCGGGACGTGTTGTATCTCTGCTGAACAGTGACGGTTCCCCCTTTAAGCACCTCGTCTAGGTCTCTTCTGTGTTTCCCCTTGGTGAAGCAGCTCAGTGTGTTTGCTTCTACCACATAATGGGCTCCTCTGTTGTTGTTTTTTTGCACTTCTTTGCCTTGCAGTCTGTCTGCCATCGTTAGCCATGGGAGACACTACAGAATACGCATGTGGCCACTTCACTTATTTCCTTGCTCAATTGCAGATCACAGGACTGCTATTGATCATGGATCTGAGGGTCTCTTCATAAAACCCACCGTAAGGCCCAACACCGTATCACTAGAGAGAAGATAGAGACGGGCTGCAGAGCAAAATAGTGGCAGGAGGAAGAGAGGAAAAGGACAGTTGGTGCTGGAAGAGATCAGAGTTGGAAGGAGAGATGTTTTTGCATCATTACTGTTTGGATGAGTTGGCAATAGCCCCCTTGTGCGAGCTTGTGTGTTTGTGTCACACACCATGGTGCCGAACTGGCAGCTGTGACAACACATGTGGCTCTGGATTAAAAAAACTAAACAAAGGAGATCATCTCATTAAGCCCAAGAGAGAGTGGGAAAGCTTGAAGAATGTAATGAAAGAAGAGGTAAAAAGGGAAATAGTGAAATATGCAGAGTGAGTCTGAGCATCACCCTGAGTATTTGCTAATTCTCCCATAGCTGAAACACAGGGACTAGACGAAGGCATTAAAATTCATAGGTCTCACAGCCACCTAGGAAATGCCATTGGCTGTTTACACTGTTACATTGGAAATAATGGTTTACACAGCCTGGATATGGAAATGCGCACCTTTCCACTACGCCAAAATGAAAAACTTAAATGCACAAACTGAGAACGAGTTCACAATCTTTATTCATCACTTTTGTATTCATAGTCAGGGGACCAGACTCCTCTTCTACAACATCTTTCTCTCTGTTTCCGTATTTGTTTCCTGCCTGGATAAAGATAGATGCATATTGAAGTTTTTTCAAATATGTACACAATGTGTGTTCAGACTTGTAGCTCATACATCTGTGGAAATCCTCGGATAAACAGCAGAGCTAAGATAAATAAATCTTCTCTCACTGGAATGCTGTCTTGAAACAATTTAACTTGCTGTAGTAGCTGGGCAGTAAACATGATGCCAAAAGATACTCACATTTGTATGAATAACATTAGATCAGCATTAACCTCTTCTTTGAAGAATTAATTCTCCTCTGTTTTAATTTAGATTTTAACTATTGCGCGTACTGTCACATGAGCAAACTGCCTTTTTCTTGAAAATCAAAGCAGATTATTCTTACAGCTTTAACTCCATTAGTTGGCACTTGTAACCATCACTTTGTAAAAATTCTAGTTATTTTGTACATTTAAAATAACCTTTTACAAAGAACATTAAACTGCTAAACCTCAAGGAAAATACTTTAAAACAACCTACAAAGGAACGGACTAATACACAGAGGGCTAATGAATGTGGAGAACAGACGGTGAACACAAATCCAGGACAGATGTGACTAAGAAATTGATTCTACAAAATAGAAATTTTGTAGAACTCAAGAACAGAAAACAAGAATTTTGTAGAACACAATCGAACACAAGAAACCCAAGAAAAATCAAAAGTATTTCTAAAACAGACAAATTTGAGCAGAAGGCAAAATCTAAGCTTAGTCTGGAAAACCTCTTGTTAGAGGTTTTCATCTTTATGTATTTGTCTATGCAATATAAATACTAATTATAGCCATACTGTTTTGGTTTAGCTGATGTTTAGTCTGGTGATTTGAGTGCCGATTTGTTTGTTCCAAAGGAACATGAAGAGCAGACTGATGACTCCTGCATCTCTGCAGACAAACTGATCTAAGGCCATTTGGGCTCTTTGAACAGCAAAACGTACAACACAAACTTGCTCATTGCTGTGTTTCTCAATCTAACACTGTAGTTGTCTCGAGTCTGTTTTCAATTTGGTTTAAATATAAGCCTTTAATCAGAAGGAGAACTACAGTATAGTCTCAGGATGTGAAATGAAAATAAGTGACATGCTTGGTTAATGTTGCTACACTGAGTCATATCCCTAAAAGCAACTGTTGCAGACACCGTTCCAAAAAATTACATGTTTTCCATATCCAAACTCCACCTTAAGTCCAAAATAAAATAAATCTTGAGTACTTTTTCTTTTTTGATGACTGCCTTCAGACTTCCCTTCTCCCCCTCTAGATTTTACAGAAGCTGCACACATGCAGAGTTTATTTCCAAGCTACTGGGCAGCTGCGATTCCTCTGATAGGCATCATGATCTAAGAGAATGCAGGAGGGAGGAAGAAATGTAGAAGATGACCACACTCAGCTGCCTGGCCGAATCACTAGTGTCTAATGGAAGGTCTTATCACAGGCGGGGTCCACAGCCCTTATCACACCTGCCCACTATCAGCCCTACACTGGATTATCCCTGAAGGGCGAATCTGCACGCCTTCAATCATTTACTCCTATCACAAGGAGCCATCTCTGCTCTCGCTTCTCTTTCAGCCATAAAAAGCATAAAGAAAGAGAGAGACGGAGAGATGGAGGCAGATGTAAAAAGGAAAGGGGGTACTGAGAAGCTATTTCATGCTCCCTGGAGAAAATGTATCACAGGAATAGCAGTGAAAACTTCACGGAAGTGTACCCTGATGGTGTGTTAGAGCTGGTCCATGCACTGTCAGCCAATTGGGCCAGGCTATGGGATAGAGGGGATGTAGAAATTAAGTTAAGGCGAGCAGAATCTGACAAGAAACAGTGGAGGTGAGAAAGTGAGGAGAAAAGCCCACAAACTGTGTAGAGTGCACTATATTTTATTGAGGGATAATTTGATGACAGGGTTTTACTACAATATTACAAAAATGTTGTTATTGAACATTATGTCACATCTTGTTTGTTTTTTAAATCATTTTTATTTTGGACCTTATTTTTTTCCAGATCCTTTATCACCAGTTTGTTGCAAGTTCGATTAAAAAGATGATTGTTAATGTGTTAAATTAGGCCTCAGGATGTCATGGTTTGAATTAATTACATAGCAATAGCGTTAAAAGCAGACAATGTTACACTTCTGATTAAAGAACATTTGTTTCACTCATTAGAGATTTGGCATTTCCTTTGTACTTTGAGAAACTTCACTGAAACTAGCGGCAGAGGCAAGATCAGCTGAGAAAAAATGTAATGTTTAGAGGGAGAGAGGAATGGAGCAGCTCAGCTTAAGCTTTATCCAATATGAACAATATGCAGTGTGATATTTTCCAATCCGAAATGCAAAAATAACTTATTCCTGCTAAGAGATATAAGGGAAAATGTTTTTGCTTTTATTCAGTTGTTTCTCTAAGATATGCCTTTAGGAGTCTGGCATTTATTTCCCTTTTGTTTATTTCTCTACTGGAGGCTCATCAGTTTGTCTTTGCTGGGTCTGAAGCAGAATTCCCTCCTCAGGGTAAGGTGCAAATGCCAGCCAACAAGCTCTTTTGTTGTTTTTGGTTCTCACTGAAAAACTGCGAGTTGTTTGCTGTGTTTTGGCTCTCTCAAGCAGAGATGTTTTGGTCCGCTAGCAGCAGTAGCGTTCATTAATTAAACTGGTAAATTATTTCATATGACAATCAAGTCTTGAAGCTAATTTTAAAGACATTTTTTGTGTTGTAGGGCTCTGTGTGTTCTACCTACAGTTTTTCAGCGATAATAACTGGAGCTGAACACACTGGGCAAAAGTCTGAACTATAATTCACAAAGGGAAAAGGATTAAACTGAGCATCATTCTCAAATGTTATTGCCTTGTCCTATCATCTTTTTTGACTAGTACTCAGAGATGTTTTGTTGTTACTTGCACCAACCATTTATGGTAAGGGTGCAGGTACACCAACTGAAACACTGAGCCTCCTTTTCCATCAACCATTCCCTCTCTTTGCATAATCTACAAGCGCCAAAGCTTACCTCATCTCTGTAATGTTTCTGAAAGAATTGAAAATGACAATGACAGACATGTTGAGTACAACCGTCAAGCATTTGCAGCACTTTGCTCAGCTTGAAAAAAGATACAGGGTTTTGGTGCAGAACAACAGGGAGCAACATGAAGGCTTTTGAGTCTTTGTTAAAAGGATTGTTTACTTCTGATAGTCTGAATTATTTATCAGAAAACACTGTATACATGCATACACCTGTTATTTTGTTTGAGTAAAGCATGACATCTCTTCAGAATGTGACAAATTGCAGATATGCATTCAGGAGTGAAATGTAGTGTTCTACGTGTCTCCTAATGCAGGTCTCTGATCGCAGCGTGGTAGCTTTGGTCCCCAAGCAAACCTCATCATACAACATTCCTTCTTCAGCGAGCATAACCCGTACCTCCATCAGCAGATATGGTGAGTCAGCACACATTGGTTCCACATTAATTGCAAAATGAGACACGTACAACATAGGTAATTATGAAATTGTTTACATTCCTTTTGAGGTTCAAACTGCTAATGATCTAGAATAAAAAGTGAGAAAAAAATAAAATAAATAAAAGAGAGAATTAGAGCTGTAATGTGTTTGCTCTTCATATTATAAAGTAAGCTGTGTTTGCACTTCAGGAACTGGTGGCCGTTTACCCTCTTCCATTTCCGCTGCAGTTACCAAGTCTGGAATAACTAAGTTTCAAGCGATACAAGTTCAGGGTAGCATACTGGCAACATGCTTGCAGATGCTATTTGACTTAACACCCAGGACTGTGTTTTCCCTGGAATTTAGTTTCTCCCAACACTCATTTGTGTCAGTTTCCAATCATAAGTTATAACAGTGCTGTTTGTTTAAATTTGTATTTCCTATTCCAGGAGTATTGCTCCTTCAGTTGTGGTTTTCAACCTCATGCCTATAAACTGCCTGTCCTTCATGTTTTAGAGTTTTCCCTGCTTCAGCACACCTGAATCAAATGAATGATTACCTCCTTAGCGTGTCATTAAGTGATGCAGAAGCCTGATGATAACTCATTAATTATGTCAGGTGTGTGGAGGCAGCAAAACATCGAAAACATGCAGAACAGTGGAAAGTCACAGATCTAGAAAGAAGGATAACTTCCCCTTTAAAACAGCAAAGTCCAGGATGTGAATAAATTATAGCAATATAGCATTTATCTTAGAGTTTTTTATAATGGCTTCAATACTTTAAATTGACTTTGTAAAGTCAATTCAAACTTTGTGAAAATGTACTAAGGGGATGGAACTACAATAATCAATGTCTTGCCAAGTTTCAGTGGGAGAGAAGTTAAAAGGCTGCTGTGCAATGAAACTTTAACTTAGTGACTTTGTTTAAAAAAAATACATAAAGTTGGTCCAAACTCCACGGAAAGGTTTAAGTGTAACAAACTTTCAAAAGAAAATTCAAAGAGATGAAATTTACTGATAATTGGGATTACAATCCAATGAACAGCGATAATAACTTGTTACTATTTAACCGCAGTCTCTCAGAATTTAAGTATATTTTTTTAAGTGATTCACAGATTTTTAATAATGAAAATATCTAATTAGAGCATTAACAACCCCAACTCCTAGAGCTTTAGATGATGGTGCAGATGATGATTGCAGCAAGTTTATTGATCAGAAAACAACCCTTTAAAACATATTTCTTTTTTAAAAAAAAAAGCCTGGTTGGGAGACTGTCCACTCTGTAAAAATATCAGCCTACTCCTGTTGGTTAGCTCCTCAAACCCAGGGAGGAACTGCCTGTTATTTAGGAGGTGCTTCTTCATGAATATGACCAGAAAAGTTTAAGTATTTTTGACCTCTTTCTGTTTTTAACACAAAGTAGATGTAATTAAGCAGGACTTCATCTGGGTTGTCACTGATGCCTTTCTTTTAAAACAAGAAAAGGTCAATTTTTTTTTTTTTTTTTTTTGCAAAATTGCTGTCGATATAGTGTATAATAAAGTGCTGTAGTCTTCCTTTTTGCATTTTATCAGGTCTTGAACTCACCAATTCTTTAACATCAATGACACACATCAGTTGCTACATGTATTCACAGACTGTCAGATGTGTGACTTACTTTGGGCTGTTTAGTGCCAAATTTTGGTCCATTGCCAGAGTGACGCAGCACCAGCACCAGCACCAGGCAACTCATGATTGCTAATTATTTTTTGTGAATGATGCTTCACACAAACAGCGAAAAGGTAAGCGAGCAGGGCCAATTATGAGGACGGGGGAAAAGAGCTAAAGTCTCCCTTTAAACTGTCTAACACCGAAAACAAGCTAAGGACACCCTCATTCCTCCAAGCAATTAAACTTATTTACAGAAAACACAAAGAGTGTGTGTCTGTGAACTCTGGGTTAAACAATACATCTACCTGGAGTATTTACTGTAAAATAAAGTGAGGAGATATTTATTAACAGACCTCATCGAAATTGACCTTTAGAAACATTGCTTAGCATTCAGTAGTTTTCTTTGAACTAAAACATTAAAGTTAGAGGGTATCACTACAAAGAAATGATAGTTATCATAGTAAAGGTTGCTTAAAAGATTGTTTCTCTTTCTTATTACCAGCAAAGCTGGATAGAGAGAAGTCAATTTGCTTGCATTAGACCGACCTTCATTAATCCTCATTTGGCACAGAAGAACATGGATTCAAACTACACCATGTTCCAAATTATTGTGCAAATTGGATTTAAGTGTCATAAAGATTAAATTTTTTGTTGTGCTATTAAATGTATAGAGGGTATTGTGTGTCAGGACTCTTTGAATCACTATAATTAATTTCAGAGAGATGGGTTGATCAATTAAAGGAAATCTGCTTTCTGTTAAGATGTTTTTGATTGAAATAGCTTTTGATTTTAGTACATAGCTTTTTTTATTTTAGTACTAATGACCGTTTGCAGTTCTTTATAATCCATAAAATGTTTAGAAAATCTGCAGTGCATAATAATTTGGAACAGTGAATTTGCCCAGTGTGTTCAGCTCCATGGGGTCATGACTTGAAAATTACACTGACCATCATTTGGATTGACCATTTAGAAAAAGCAGAGAAAATATCGCTTGCAGAATAATTTGGAACACGGTGTAATGCAATTTTCAGAGTTTAGTGTCTTGACTCACATTGTGCCACAAGTACAACTGATCAACTCGGAAAACGGCTGCAGAAATAGGGAAGACACAGAGCATAAGGGAACAGAGGAGAAGTAAAAGCCAGTGACTGGATTAAGATCGGATTTGGGATCCCAATCCACCCGGCGCATGCATTCAACCTTCTCCATCCCCAGTGGACACCGACGGGGTGCAGTAGGGTCTTATTTGAAAGGTATACGGGGCTTAAATGGCAGCTAATGCTTTTTTGTTCCACTCGCCCTTTGAAGCCAGGTGAGAGAAATCCTCAAACGGGATCCTCAGATCCTGAACCTCTAGAGACGCTGCTGCCTGGAGTAGATGCCGACTAATTAGTGAAAGTAAAACTGGCATCATTTGGAGTGAGAATGTGAGGTGAAAGGATGCAGGATGAGGGTGATGTACTGGTGAAGGACGGTGTTTTGCAAATCAGGGATCATTTGATGCATTGATGAGGGTGTGACGGAGGGTTTTTTTTAAAAAAATGGCATTTGGGGAAAAGCCTATCATAAGGCCTTTTAAGTGAAGCCAGGCACAACTCTCATGAGCCAAGGCTTATATAAGTAGATGAAGATAAAAGATGATAATTATCACATAATTTATGACAGAGACAGAAAAATCAAACAGTGAATAATCACAGGAAGTAAATCTGTAGCATTATTTTCAACCTGCCTGCAAAATTAGGTTGTGTTATGATGAACAAAGGAAAGCTGTAGAAGTCCTGTTTTCCCTCAGCATTTACATAATCTCCTCATGGGCTTGAGTGTCATATTTTTAGTGAAGTATTTCAACCACTCTTGTGGGCTGATTATGCAAAAGACAACAACAGCTTTTCTTGAGGATTTGGGCACAAAGGTTTGAATTTTGGGGGGATTTTCTGTGAAATCTGTTTGCTTAAATGCAACCATTCACCCCAAATAATATACCTTTAAATGTTTTTCAGCAAATCACCGCTGGACCACACACATTTTAAAGCACATGTCCTCAGCCCTTCATGTCAGCCCTACTGACATGAAGGGCTGAGGAAACACCATGCTTGATGTTTTGTGTCGACTTGTTCTAAAATACTCCTTGTTATTGTCACCAAATGTTTAATTAATTGTCTTGTCTCACAAAAAATGTTCTCCAGAAGACATTTAAATGTATTTTACACAAGGTACTTCCCTCTTGTTCAGCATCCTACCAGACCTTTGCAATATTATATAAAAAAAAAAATGTTACTTCTTACATTTTCACCCAAATAGTTGTGACTTCTTGTTAAGAGATCTGCTATTAACCAAATTACTTTTACAAGAGAAAAGAGAAACTACGAGCTGCTATTAACTGTGGTAATGTCAAAAAGTTAATGGTCTTTGGCGATGTCCAGTTGGCACTACAGGACCCCTTGGCTTTAATTAAAGCTTAATGTAGATTCATGTATGATTATGACTTGAGCCAATGTATGTCAGTTCCACTGTGGCAAAAACTGATCAAATTTGTGTGTTAAATCTTAAGTTTTATGTTCAGCATCTTCCCAAACTGAACAAAGCGTTTCAAAAAATGGTCTGAAATTAAATGCACATTGATTTCTGCATGTACTTCTTAGTGAACCTCATGGATTCTTATTTATAACTCTACAATTTTTATATATATTTTTTTTTTCTTTGGACAGATTCTTCTTTCCGTTACACAGGCAGTCCAGACAGCCTCAGGTCGCGTGCTCCTATGATCACGCCGGACCTGGAGAGCGGTGTAAAGGTCTGGCACTTAGTGAAGAACCATGAACATGGAGACCAGAAGGAAGGCGATCGAGGCAGCAAGATGGTCTCTGAGATTTATCTAACCCGGTTGCTAGCAACTAAGGTACGTCAGCCAACTTGTACATATACACTTTTATGTGTGATGATTGCAAAAATATTCATATTTTTCAACTTTTTCAACTACAAAGGCCTTATGCACAGTCTTAATATTATGCTATTTATCGCCTCGTACAGGGCACTCTCCAAAAATTTGTCGATGATCTGTTTGAGACATTGTTCAGTACGGTTCATCGAGGGAGTACGCTTCCCCTGGCCATCAAATACATGTTTGACTTCCTAGATGAACAGGCAGACAGGCATGGCATTTATGACACAGACGTTCGTCACACATGGAAAAGCAACTGGTAAGACTTTTTTTTGTGGAAACAGAAACAAATGTGGTACTAGTTAGGTCCATGTCTGTCCCTAACTTAAGTTTTTCATCTCCATCTTAAAGCCTTCCATTGCGTTTCTGGGTGAACGTGATCAAAAACCCTCAGTTTGTATTTGACATCCATAAGAGCAGCATCACGGACGCCTGTCTATCTGTGGTAGCTCAGACCTTTATGGATTCCTGTTCAACTTCAGAGCACCGGCTGGGCAAAGACTCCCCTTCTAACAAACTGCTCTACGCTAAAGATATCCCTAATTATAAGAGCTGGGTAGAAAGGTAGGTGTAACCACTACTTTCAACATCGACACTAAATCACACTTTTTTTGTCTCCTCTTACACAAAAAGCTGGGTAATCTTTGGAAATTGATTCAAAAAGCTCTTTTATTCTTTCATGTTTCTCAGACAAAGTCTGTAAAAGCACTCTGCAAGTGAATATTAGCAGGCATAAATTGTCAGCACAAGTGGTGTAATGGCTTGAAAATGTGACTATAAAGTAATAAAACCTCAGTCAAACAATCATATTAACTCAGTGAGTGACTTCAAGTGTTTCATGTTGCCTGTATTTCCAGGTACTACGCTGATATCACCCGGATGCCGGCTATTAGTGATCAGGACATGAATGCATATTTGGCTGAGCAGGCCAGACTCCACTCTACAGAGTTCAACATGCTCAGCGCTCTCAATGAGATCTACTCTTATGTCAGCAAGTACAGTGAGGAGGTAGGTCTGAATGCTCCAGCTAGAGAGAGAGCATAGTTTTTCTTTTAATAGTAAATAATTTTGCCAAATAAGTGTGTTTATCTTGTAAGCGCTTGGATTAGCTGGAGTTCACATTACATGTGCTTCAGCAAGATCAATGCAACCTGACCTTCTGGTTAAGGTGACAGAGGTTTGCTCTGTATTCTCCTCATATTTACTCACATTTTCCATATTGCACTGTTGTTGACTAAATAAATTGGACTTCTGCTTAATGCATATTTACCACAAGGAACAAAGTAACCACAGGCAACACAAAAGAGCAAAACAGCACCTTGTACATACCTGTTAAGAAGAGTAAAAAGCTCTAAAGATGTGAAATATTTTATTGTAGTGGTATAACATTTTTTAATATACAACCTTAATTTGAGTGTATTTATTCAGTTGGTTAAAAAAGTCACATTTTAAGAAATAACTGAAGCCCCTTAAAATTCTAATAAATATAAATAAATGTAACATATTTTCATTCATGACTTATTTTTGTCTTGGGGTGTACAAATATAGGGCAGCAAAAAAGATCAATTCATTTTAGACACTTTTTAAAAATGGTAAGAACAAGAAAACATACCATGTACAGACCAATTTGTCAATAATGTATCCAGAAAAAAAAATTTAGGAGAAGCTAAGTGCACTAAACATTTTCAAAGTTAGCAAAACCGCTAAGACTCTAAGCAAAAAAATTTAGCTTCTCTCTCAGCGGAATAGTAGAAATAAGATCGCAACCGAAAATGACATTGTAACAAAATCTACCTTCTTTGGACAAACTTCCTCAAATAAACTGTTCCTTTTTATTATTATTAACAAATATTTCAGAAAATTTTTTTGTTAATAATAAAAATCAGAAAGTAGAACAATTAACAGTATTTGTAATTATTATTTAGTAACAAGAAATTATGTTTTTGTTCACAAGAAATTAACTGATATATTTTATATTGGACTAGCTTTACTATACGACTTTTGACAAATGGGTGACTGCCTCAATAAACATTTAAAAAGGTGTCCAAATGCCTCTTAAAGTTTTTGCTTTGTTGAGGTCAAACAATTCTATTTTTATTTTTTTTCACGCTTTTCTCACTCAGTTGCACATTCAACCTGGAAGGCAGTCCTCCAAACTGATTGTGTAACAAGCTGTTGCTTCAGTAAATCAGCTGCCAATTACAGGCCGATTGTCAGTATAATTTGAAGCAAAAGAAAGCAAGCCACAAATTTGTCCTGCATTGTCAGGCCCTTGGTGTACCCAGGACGCTTTTAGCAAAGGTTACTGAGGTCAGTAAGCTTCCGCCCAAAACCCAGAGGTCTGGCAAGACCTGAGCTTAACAATGCACTGATTCTTACCTGAGCGGAAAGTGAGTGTCTACAAGCTGTCAGCTTGCTGTGCTACCGTTTTGCTAGTTCAGAGCTAGAGCCGTTCTATACGGTGTAGATCTCACGGGTAGAATCACAGGCATCACACGCACACTATTAGATCACAGGAAACGTATAAAAGGAGAAAGAAGGGAATGTGAAGGCATTTATGGAGACATTCTGGTTGTAATGTCAGCCCCTCCTGTGGGAAACTTCAGTCTGACCTTTATGTTCAACTTCCTGATTGTCTCTCTCTTTATTTCTCTTCCTCCTTTTCTTTTCACTTTTTGCTCATTATCCAGTCAGCTTCCCCTTTGCTCTTCATGAATCTTACACTCTTGCTTTTGCTGCCTCTGCATTTGCCATTGTCTGATGCTCACATTTACAAATGTGCTTTTTTTCACACACACAAACCTCAGCATGTGCACCACAACCCCCACAGTCTCTGGTGTGAGAAAACATCATCAAGTCACAGTAATTGGTTTACTCAGAATAACCTGGCCAGAGCAGCACCAGCCTTCTTAAATGGATTTGGGGAGGAGGGCTTCACCTGCATAAAGGAATGCAGATTAATAATGGATTTCACTCAAGCTCGGCAAGGGGGAGAAAACGTTATGACTATTACAGTGAGCCGTTAAAGAGATCTTAAAACCGATGAGTGGAAGATGGTTAGTGGGCACACAGATACTTTGTTCTGCTTCAGATCAGAAAGCAAATAAAGGACTGTGATGCTGAAAAAGGCCTCTGCAGATAAAATTTACAGCTTCTCCAGGAGATGTTGAAACTTGTTGGTCATCAAGATTCAAGTTTGAATGAAGAAAATAGAAACAGTCACCTCAAACATAATTAATTTGCAAAGAGGATGAAATATAAATGGTCTGCTTCTTTTCAGAGTTAACAAAAATACCCTTCTGTACTTATTGGCACCCTCTCTTATGATGTATGAAAATCCTTTGAATGAAAATATGTCTTTAATTGCAGATAATCAGCTTTTCTTCTTTGGTCAGTCGCCTGACATAAATCCTGTAGAAAAGATGCAGAATTGTGGAAACAGAAATGGTCAAAGATCCCTCTCCATGTGCTCCAACTTCATGAAATTTCACAGGATGAGACTAAGTGCTCTCCTATTGGCAAAATTCTGTTCTACAAAGCAGCGACAGCAGGGGTGCAATTATTTGTGCCACAGGTGATTTAGCAAAAAAAAACAAAACAAAACAATGATGGCTTAGCATGGGCATTTGAATACTGGTAGGTATTCTACACTTTTAAACATAATATAAGATAAAATAAAAACACAGCATGGATTGTCATCTCTCCTCCACCCTCCCAACTTTTATATTTTATGTCATGTACCTAAGAATTATTTACACAACATAATGTAGAAAATGGCTCTATGAATTATTTTGTTGGAAATATTAATTATTAAGAAAAGCACATCATTCTGCTAGTTAACAAGAGCAAACAGAAACTGCTGCTATTCAGAGACCATGTGCTAAACTGGGTTGTGGCATTTGAATACAGGACTGCAGATCAAAGGGAAAACAAGCATTTGTGTTTCAGTTTGTGTTCAGACAAAGAGGCCTTGCTGTGTATGGTGGTGTCACACTGACAGAGATGCAGCCTGACAAGTTGACACAAGATTAGAGAGTTGAGAGGGGAGCGTGTCCGACTGCCTTTTGAACCCGGCTTGACAAATGCCAAATTTAAAAGATGGAGCTCAGAAGATAAAACATGGAATGATATTTCTGAATTTTTTTAAAGACATGTTCTTTCATGTGATGTCCATATAGAGGCTCATAAATTCAATCTTTACTCTGATGTGACACATATACTGCCTTGCAAAAGTATTTTTACCCTTGAATTTTTGTTTTTGTTGCAAATTTCCAGTTTACAACTTCAAACTTTGTGTTTTTTATTTGTATCCATAAAATTGTGGAAAGAATAAGAGATGAGATCTATAAAAGTTTGCATCAAAGCAAACTTGTAAGTCAAAGTATTAAAGTCCTGACCTTAATCCAAGCAAGAATCTGTGACTAGACTTCAAAAATAAAAAAAGCAAATGTTTTGTAAAGTTTCCTATTGAGAAAGTAAAGTATATCCTATTCTATTCCACACCCAATTTATACAAGCTTGTTCCATTTTGCAAACAAAAACAGGCTACAATTTAGTCTGTATTTACTAAGCTGGAAAAGGTGTAAAACTACTATTGGCGATTCTGCAAAGTTCCAATTTAGGCAGAAGGTTGATAGAAATATGCACCATACTTTTCTAGCTAAGATCCATGAACACTTGAGACTTCCTCTGAAAGTCCCTTTAACTGACTATATAATTGTTGAAACACCAAATAGACCTTAATATATCTATATTTTTTAGGTGGCTATAATATGAAATACATGGAAGTTTATGGTTGTAATGTGGTAAGGGAGTGTTTTTCTCTTTTTTTACCACATCGCTGCCTGTTGTTTGCAGATTGTTTCAGCCCTGGAGCAGGAGGAGCAGGCAAGGAAACAGAGGTTGGCCTACAAGGTGGAACAGCTCATCTCTGCCATGTCTTTGGAGAGCTGAAGGTGAATGCTGCCAAAGCAAAGAAGGGGAGAGAAGGGACCGATGGACCTGCTTAAAAGGTCACTACTTACCTCTCATCGTGGGAAATTTCAACCACGATCTGGACCTGGGACCTCTGTACATCTACAGCTGGACAAACACAACTGCTTTAGTTTGCGATTCTTTTCCCCTGCCATCACGATGAGACTGACACAGAGACTCTCCTACTGGAAATAATAATGTTATACATAAGGGACACTGAGTTTGTTGGTTTCGTTTTCCTCAAAGGATCCTCTCTAGATTTGGCAGGAAATTGCATGTCATGTGGGTGTTCACATGTGTGCGTGTGCATGAGAGTGTGTGTCATATTGAGGAAGACTCGTGTAAGACTGTGAAGGCAAATGGAGAAACAGATTTAGCCTCCCAACCCCCATCTGAGCGAGAAATGGAGGAAAAATGTTTAAAAAAAATAGAGAAAAAAGGAAGGCGAAAGGCCGATCTCAAGTGTGCATTCAGATTACTCAGATTTTATTTTTGTACTCTGTAAATGTGAATATCATCATCTGCAGTTAAAGAAAAATATCCACAGAGTATCCCTAACTCCGTCTTGTAAAGATGTGTCTTATTTCACTCCTTCCCTTTTTGGACTGATGCTTCACAGAACATATACATGAACAAATGCTGCTCTATATGTGATCAGAAAGGAGATGAAAACAACTTCTGCTCATCATTGGAAATGTGAGTAGATCTTAATTTTGGAGTTATAGCTTCGACAGCATGCATGAAACAAACTTGAAGCTGATGGCAGTAAAGTGGCTGCAGAACTGCTTCGCTCTGTTGTTGTACGGCGCCAATCAGTGTATGTGAATGTATGTTTTTTGTTTGTTTTTTTCTTTTTAAATCTTTTTAAGTTTTGCAACAAATATTGGACCAGTTTATTACACTGATACTTGTAGTTGATTCTGCTACGAAAGAGCCGAAATTCATGTGCTGATTCCGATTTGCTTGAGGAGAATTAGTCAGCAGTCTGATAAGCAGTAGCTAGAAGATGATGGGTGAAGCATTTAGTTTTTATATTCTTTGATTTTTATTACATTCCCCACAAATGTCTCATTTGGGGAGCGTGATCAACTTTATTCAGCACCCCATAGTCACGCATCAGATGTGTAAACATTTCCAAGGGTTTGGTTTCATCAAGTGCCAATGAGTCAGTAGAGATGCTACTGCAGAAGATACCGTCCAACTAATGGCGATGTGTTTGCCCAGACCACAGAACTCTGTGTGGGTTCAGTTTGACAAAGTGCCAAGACATCCTACTGTTTCAGCTTGCTTACTAGTGTGTCAAAATCGGTTTATGCTTTACAGAGGACACGTTTTGGGTTAACTTCAAAGCTCAGAAAGCTGGACTGGCGAGTTTTGAAAGGTACGACATATAAGCAGAAAGGAAAAACTGAAAGGTGGAAATAAAAATCAGATGTATAAAATGTTTCATCCTGTTTGAAAGCGTCCCCTGACTAAAACCAGACTGAAAACTGTAGATTCCATCCTCTGAAATGCTGATTTATTTTCTTCCAAGACACGTTTGCTTGTTGTTTACATCAAGTACTTGAAAATACGTTTGTACAGTTTTGTGTGTAGAGCGCATGTACCAGGTGGGTGAAAGGTGCTTCTTTTCTTTGTGGCCTTAGATACCTGCCTGCTTAGTGTTCCCTGATCTTGCCAGTCCTCAGCCAGGCCACGCTTTTTCAGTGAATCCTGGCACCAGCACTCAGCTGAGGATAGTGAGACGATCTAAAAAGGAGAGGTGAAGAGGCTATGGCCAGGCTGAGGTGGGCAGCACCTCTCCCAGCACTCGGCTCGGCCGAACCGTTTGAAGAGAAGCGCCGGGAAATGAGAAAGCGATGGAGGGGTAGAATGAGGGAGCGAGCCCCTTTAGCTCTGGTTTCCCACTCTGGCTTTGAAGAAACTCTTTGATCTGAGTCGGTTGCGTGCGCTCTGTGATCAGGAGAAAACATCAAACTAAGAGGCGAGAAGAAATGTCCGATGACGTGAGGAGTGAGGTGCAATTGCTGTGTCATGCCAGTGGGGGCAGCAGTGAGTACGAGGGGCTGGAGTGTGTTTGAAAATGCACCTGCTGATGGAATAAGCGATCCCACATACACAAACAGTGGACAGTTTCCTGTTAAAGTATTGATAATCCTTGATTTTTTATGTATTCTGCTACTTTACAGCCACAAATTTCAATGTATTTTAGTGAGATTTTAACTGATATACCAACTGAAAGTAGTGCATTCAGATTTTTTGTTAATACAAGTTGTAATGTAGTGCTCTAAATTTGCATTCAGCCCTCCTCAATTTGTAGAGTCATGCAAGTGTTTTGTGGCATGTTCCACTTTTGCACAAATACAATCTGCAATTTTTGATCCCTCTTCATCACAGAATGACTTAATCTGATTGGGTGAAGTATGAGGTCTGCATCGTGATGTCACCACCATGTTTTACTGTGGGAATGGTGTGTACAGGGTGAACTGCTCTAACTACTCTTCCATCAAATTGTTGCAAGATTAATAATTTATCAATAGGTTCACTCATAAGTTCTGAATTTGATTTTTGTGTGTGTGTGCCTCTTATTTAATGGTATCAGAGTAAAAAGGGCTGAATACTGTAGATATTCTACTTTGTGTTGGTATATCACATAACATTAAAATAAAATACAGGTTGTGGTTGTAACTTGATAAAAGACAAGGTAGAGCTTATCTCATATTTTGGACCCGTATCAAGCAGACGTTGAACTAAATGAGGTCCTAAAAAAACTAGTATCACACTAGATTTAGGATTCATGATTACATTTGACCTTAAAACTAACGTGTATTTTCTTGAAGAACATGTTTTCTTCTATGCCACAGGTACAGTTCCACTCACTGCAGGATAGCTGACCTTTTGCTGAAAAAAATGAAAGAAAAAAAAAGTAAATAAATAAATACTTGCCAGCATAATTAGAGGAAAAGAAGGAGCTTGCAATCTGAAATTGAACCAGTTATTAATTTCTATAAACATATCAATTTTCTAATTTCTTGAAGATAATTTCCCCAAATCTGCCGATCAAAATATTTATAGCAAACTAAAATTAAGGGGTAAGGTCACCGTTTTATTTGTTGAGTTTGTTTTGGTATTTATTTGCAAATGCAATATGGTAATTTTTCAAGCTCCCTAATAGTCTAATAAGCGACTCTCGGTACACAGCAGCACACAGAGCTTCTTCCTTTTGATGAAGGTGTCTTCCCAATTTCAGCGACTAGAATTGTATCCTCCTCATACCTCACATTGCTTATATGGAGTAATGCTTTCTGTTTTAATGGGACCTTAATGCCTTTTTTCCCTTTTTCCAAGGAGTGAACTTTATTTTTTGACAGAATCCTTCCAGCTGTTCTGTGAGCTCCTCCCCCTGTAACACAGGAGTGTGATAAACAAAGTTAGGCTCCAACTGGTTATGAATGGCTTTGATTTTTCTCTCTTAAAACATTTGTAACCCAGATGTTTCTCATCTGATATTTATGCATGCGTTTTAACTCGTGCTTTAGTTCTGCCTTGTGTTCCTATTGACATATCGATCTGTGCTATGATTTAGCCTGACGGCGATTCTTCCATTTGTAAATGTCTTAAAATTGCAGCACCTTTTATTGTGAACAGAGATTTTTTTAGTTGTTATGAAGTGATTGCTTGTTTGTTTTACCATGTTGTACGCTCATTTTAATTTAATTTTAATAAAAGAGAGGATTTTGTTTTCACCCGTTCTGCAGTGCAGAATCACATTCGACTGCCAGTTGTGAGAGATGTTTAGAAATGCTCACAAACCTCACTTCAGATGAAGCTGAACAACTGAAAATGCTTTCTGAAACTTTCTGCTTCCAGAGAATCGTGGTGTTCCTGACACAAACCAGAGCATTTTGTTATCTTTTCAGCTTGTTTGCTCGCTAAATGGCATCAGACACACAAACTCAAGTCCCAATCAATGTATTACTCTCAATATAAAATGAGTATCCTTCCATTTTAAACACATATTAAAAAAAAAAAAAACTTTTTAGACACTGGAGTACTGTAAAATAGCAATTACTGGCATTGATGATAATAATAATGGTTGTCTGTTCTTGTTTTATAAAAGTGTTGTGAAAATTGTAAGAACTTAAAGTATTTAAAAAGTTTGTTCTCTTGGTTTTTTATTTGCTTTGATTTTGTTATTATAATATATTATTGTGTACCTATTGTAAATATGAAGCACACCTATTTTGCAAGCCAAGGATTCACTTTGTACTGTTGTTATATATAAATAAACTTTGCTGGTTAAAATTGCATAGAACCAAAATCTGTAATCCTGTCTTTTTTTTTGTTTTCCATTTTCTTGTTTATTTTTTACATTTTCTTTCTATCCTTTGCATTTGAGCAAAATTCAAGGAAATTTGAACATAGATAAGTATATTCCCACTTTCCCAAGGATGAAAACGATGTATGTTTGACTTCAGCAGACGACATGCATCTATGGCGGATTGCTGCCAGTCCCAAAACTTCATATTACATTTGCCAAGAAAGAGCCAGGACTTACATTTCTAACACTTTTGAATATTGAATTTGAAAATGAAAAATGCTTCTGAATTTTAAAGGTAGGCTCATTTATGACAAATGTACTTTTAATCATACTGTGGAAAATCTTAATTTGACAGCTGTATTTTACAGGCATAATTTAGCGCTGCTGGTTGCATAACTTCTGCTGCTTGTGCAGTTTTAGTCCACTAGAAAATCAAAAGTAGTGATGTCATAGTTACTGAAGCTCTGGTTAGGAACCCCAAGCATTTAACATTTAAAAAGACTTAACATGGTTTCTGGTGTTCTCTATAATTACACGACATTTTTCTGGTTTTAGTTTCAAAGCATTAGAGATCATTTAATCTGAGCAACATAGCATTTTATGTATTTATTTTCAACTTTTCTATACTTTCTTCATTCTTAAATAAGGACCACTTGTTTGTTCATGGGATGAATGACTTCACTAATTGAACTCAACTCTCTCAAAGACTCAGCAGCATAAATCTGTTGGTTTTCTATGACTCTTCTACAGCCACTTCTACCATCACCTGTTCAAAATAGCAACATTAAAAATGACTTGGCACAATCCTTATGCAGTTCTTTTGGTTTTGGAATATGTTGAATGCTTGAAATACAGGAAAATATGCTTTAGATAAGCTCAGAATGCAATTATGCTTCTGTAAATTAGTCCTTAATTATTACTGTTGTGACAAGTTATGGGAACCTTACAAAATGATGGATGCTACAATGATCCAACTTTCTTTGGAACCTTGAAAAGTAGAAATTAGTGTATATTTAAGACTGAAATGTGCCCTGATTGTCTGGTGACTGAGTTTTCATTTGAGTTGGTTTATAATAATTTCTTTGCTTATTTATATTTGAAAGGTTATGTAAAGAAATAACTAAGAAATACTTAAAATTTCTCAGTTATTTTTAAGAAATAACTATGAAATCTTAGCTTTCCATCATATCTATACCAAGTTCTTGTGTGTTTGTTGGATCTTCTTTAAACCCAAATACTAGATAGAAGTGAAGTTTATGAGAAAAGAGAGCAATAGCTTTCGCTCAAACTGCTTCAAGTGAATTGTTTTGTTGTCTTTGAGATTTATTTTAATATTATACAGTCAATAAAAAGTTCAAGCACACAGAATATCAAAATACCTATGTGTTTCTGAGTTCATATTTGAAAGAGGAAAAAAGAAAGAAGCAAATCTTGTTCTAGAATGAAATTGCTTCTTTCAGGCACTAAGCTTTAAAATGACCACAGCAGTATAATACAGAAACAACACAGCAGTCGAAGCCCTGCTGTTGTTTCCACCCAAATTACTCTGACACACTAAAGCCCCTTTTATTTGGATGTGCACAAATTTGTGTTGCAATACCCATTTAAAGGATGCTTTAATCAGTGCAGAAAACAATGCCAAGTGCTGCTTAAGCAGAGAACAATCAACATGAATAATGATTCGCTGGGCAAGCTTCGTATTTTCCTCTCGCTGTAGACTCCAAGCTTCCAATTTTTCTGTTTTGCTTGATGGTGAAGGGATGTTGTAAATGTAGAGTGTGGAAAAAACAGCCAAAATCATTGGAGAGCAATACCATAACTTCCTGTAATTCTGTGAGCTAGCCTTTCGTGCCATTTTGAACACTAATCCATTATTTCTACCTAGAATGGTGCTAATTTTGAGGACAGATGCACATCAGAACATTCTGTCACCTGCATGTTTACTTCCAGATACTCTATCAGCACGGCTTCTTCAATCTGTCTACTTAGAAAAGTCTTATCCTGAAAATTAGTTTCATTTTTCCAGCTATTACACAACCTGCTGCAGATGCTAACTACTTCTCTTACATGTCTTAGAATATTCATGCTCATTCTACAACATTCCCATTCATTATATATCTACATGTTAGAAGCCCATGAGGGGTTTATAGGCAAAGCAGGAAGAAGGTATGTGATGCTAAATTCAGGTTTAGCTCAGGAAAAATTCAACCAGCTCTCTTGTTTGCTTAAAATATCTAGAATTCACGTTTTTCCATAACGATTGAAATATAAGGATAATTTTAAACATCTTCTGGGAGACTGAAAAATTGTCTTTATTATGTGCTTCTGAATCTCAGCCTTGATCCATTTTAGTCTTTGGACTTCAATCCTCCCTTTCAGCTCAGCTCATCCTGGGATGAAGAAGATGAAAAAGGATAAAAAAACAACAACAGGATTCTAGACGATGTAGATCAATTCTACAATAAGAAATGGTGAAAGATTATTCCTTAACCAAGTTCTAGAATACCCAAGTCCAGACCTTGAGAGCTACTATCCTGCAGCCTTTGGTTGCATCTCTTCTCCAACACACCTGAACCCAATGGCTGAATTTCCCCATTAGCATGTAATTAAGCTCCACAGAGGTTTGGTAACGAGCCCTTCATTTGATTCAGGTGTGTTGCAGATTGGACGCTACCAAAAGTTTAAGATAGTAGCTCTTGAGGACTGGACATGAGCATAACTGTTATGGATCAAGGCTCAGACCTTTTCTGTTGTCAAAGTTGGTTTGTGCAATGTATTGCTGGCAGGGTTCCCGATACTTTTCAATAAGTCTTGGAATATTTTCCTTATTGACTAAATTTATTCAAATTCATTAATTTAATTAATTGAAGGACTTGTAAACATTTTAATAAGTGGTCCAAATAAGGATGGACTTTATCACTCAACTTTGGTGGTGCTGTCAGACTATCAAACAATATGTATTTTATATCTTAAGTCCCTTGGCCGTCCCTCCTCCTGTATTTCCTCTGGGGAAGGTCTAATCCCCGCTGCTTCTAATCCTGCACTGCTGAGACCAATTCAAATCCATGCGGGACTTAACGCCCTGTAATGCCTTTACAAGCAGTTGCGTAAAGCTGACATGCCATTCGTTCTGGGTAGGATTTCCAGCCAGGATTACAAGGCAAATTCAGAAATAATTAATGTGAGTTGGCAAAAGAGGGTGCCAGAGGTGAGTTTTAAATCTCTCTTTTTTTTAATTATTATTTTCCAATGAAACAATATCTGATGCTTCTCTGGAAATTGGTGCTTTTTTTTATATGGCTCATGTTTTGTTGTTAAATTTCTGTGCAAAACTGAAACCATACACTTTCAGATGGTGGGCAGACTACAAAGATATAAAAGTGTGATGAAGAGGTGTTTAACTCTTGCTCCATTTATAATGTGGCTTCATGCTGATGATAGAAGCATCTCTCTGTGTGGTCCACAGTTCACCTCACCTGCTCCTTGTCAACCCCACTCTCATTAGGAATAAACACGTCTTTGAGCTCTCTGCATGAATCACAGCCTTTCTCCAATGGGTCCTTTTACCATCTACAGTATGTAATATATTTTGTGTGTGTGTGAGTGAGGCACATACGAACAAAGTGCTACAAAATCAATAAGAAATAATCTTGAAATGTGCTTCACTGAAATGCTCGCACCTACAAATGGTGTAATAGAAGATAACAGTCTGAAATGTTTTCCTGCAGACGCTGATGAACTATTGAAATGTGGGGATATCAGGATGGCTTGAGTGTCCCTTTCTACCAAACCCTGCTTCCTGATTATTAGTTGTTTGAAGAAATCTTGCTTTTCTAACATCATGAACAAATTTATTGCATTTGAACAGCCATTTGAAAGTTGTGCAGGGCACTGATCCTCCTGTTGCCTTCTGATGAAAACCCATTTGTATCTAAATCTGTGTACGTTTGTGCGTGTGCGTACATGGCTGAATCTGATTGTGAAATTGCTAAATAAGTGCAGGTCATTTATCATTTTTAACTTTTTATTTTTTTTCATCTTGTCACCCTGACATTTCCAGCTGAAATATGTGTCCTACTACTCAACTACCACTGCAAATCAGTTTAATTGGCAAATGGAACAAAAAGCAGTTATTTGCCATAAAGTTCCCAACCTTTGCTTTAATTATGCATGAAATAGCATTCAAATTAATGTCTAATGTCTTTGTTGTGAGTTTCAGCCTGGGGGAATTACACATTTTTGTTTGTCTAAATGACAGCAAATCAGGGTAGCAACTGTTTCAAAAACTTGCAGGTCAAAGGTCCTCTAGGATCAGAGTTTGACAACTTTGCAATAAGTGGAAAAATGCAAAATAATTTCCTCTAAAGCTGAAACTTTGTCTTGAAGGAATTAGATGGTTCCCAGCAAGTGCAGATTCTTCATAGTTGTTGCCCTTATAAAGTGTAAAAAAAAAACGAATAAATATTGCGTTTTTAATTGACCGCCTCATTTTAAACCAGTGGCAAACGCGCTATTGTACAATGTTTTTGAAAATATTTCTTTACTGTTTGAATGTATAAAATGGAGACAATTGTATTGTTATGAAATATTGTCATTGTTGGTCTTCCTAATTTCAGTTTCATGGTCACAGCAGTCTCACAGCTTTTCAAAGCTGCAGAAGGAATAAGGTCATCTTGTCTGTCATTCCCAGATCAGTAAGCTCTGATTATTGAGACAAATCAATGGCAGCAAGTTAGCTGTATCTTTCAGTGATGCACCATGTAACAGTGCAGAGACTGGCTTTTAAGTCATTAGGAGATTTTATTCTACATCATCTTGAAACAATGAAACATAGAGCAGTTTGTGCAAGCAGAGTCACAAACATCCACCATCCTTCACCCAAGTGAAACCGATGTTTCTAAGCAGAGTTTGCAGACGCTTTCCTCCTCCTTCTGTTTTACAGTTTCAGGTTAAAGTAATGCATCATCCAGGAAACTGAATGACACCTCAGTTTCCTGAGGTGACAACCTGCTGGGGCTCAAAAGTCATCATCCAACAGGAAGATTTGGCTTGGCATTTATGAACTGAACTGATAATGTTGAACTTCATTCTGCAAAACTTAGAAAAGAAAGTTTTGCATAGACTGGAGTTTGGTTTGGCCAGTTGAGCTCTTGCAGGCGTCTCCTTTGTTAAACATGGTGAATCATGAAAAATGGAATTGACTCACCTCAACATAGCAGCTGCATTTCCATTACAAAGGTGCGCAAATCTTTGTTTTTTTACTAAAATCAAAAAACACAATTGTGTTTTCATTAAATAAATGAAATTAAAATCACACATTAAGCTTGTTCATGCGATGAGTCATTTAAAATCATGGCAGTGATGGATGTAAATAGTTTCATGAGATGTATTCTTAATTCAGCCATGGCGCTTATCATCTATCAGCCATCAGAGGACACATAGGCGTCTTATTCAGGCACTGGAGTGACAAGCCCCTTATACTTGGGAGATGCTATGTATGCGGCAATTTGGGAAAATTGTAGTTGCCGATTTTTACAGAAGAGCTACGGATTCAGCACATTTGAATGACAACTTTTTATAAACTTTGTGACGCTGTGAGAGCTCTGGTGAAACCAGCTGCAAATTGATAAAAAAAAATAAAATAAAATCATCCTCCTTCTATCCACTGATGCGTTCTTTGTTGTTTGTGCCAATAGCAACATCCGTCTATCACGTGACTTGTGTGATGCCAAAAAAAAATTTTCCTGTTGCAATTTAGCAAAATACAGCTGAAAAACCACTTCATCCCAGTGCATGAACTTTTTTATCAAAAAAAAAATAGCAGTTGGAATGTTTCCATTAAACACAATTAATTTCAATTTTACAATTTATGGAAACTAAAACAGCTTGTGATACTTTTAAACAAACAATAAAGGTATCACTTAAAACTCACATTCCACCCGACTGCAGACTGATTTGGTTTGTTTAGTTGACAAAGCTAATGCTCTGTGTCTTTCTGTGGCCTGTCCCTGTACCCTGAGATGATAATGAGGCTCTCTCTCTCAGCAGGCCTGCTGACAGCCTCCTGTTGTGTGGCCTGATCTCTTAGGACTGAAAAGCAAACATGGAGAGGTGTGGGGTTGGCATCCACTCCACCCCTCCGCCCCAGGTCCATCCATCCAAGCTGCGCGCGCTTCCAAAAAGTGCAGGTGTTGGTAGTTCTCTGCTATGCAAATAAACAGGGACATTGCCCAAAAAACCGGGTTGTGCCATGAATATAAAGTGAAGAACATACATAATTGTACTATTGATGTGTGTTTGTGTGCACCCATGTGTTGGGGGCCATGCACCCACACATCCACACAGCGAGACTAACTGAACTAACCCTGCTGCTTCCGGGCTCATGGCGCAGGTGAGAAACGGTTGCCAAATTTCCCTAGCCGGTGCGCTCGTTTGCATATGCAGATGTTAATTACCACTGGTGCTTGTATGGGCCAATCAGCAGGCTGCTGGAACAGCTTGTGCACCCCAAGACAGACACATCCACACACACACAGATCGTTGTTTCCACGGTTACTCCCTCGGCTGATAATAAAGATAATCACCTCCGATTTCTTTCATGGCTCATTTTCTCCTGCTTGCTGCTGAAAGGCCAGGGCGCCGCTGTCTGATTTTCCACGCTGAGCTCTTATCAGTGTGCGGAGGCCGATGGGCCGGGGCGGGGGGGCCAAGTCGATGAACCACCTGCCACACATGCTCACCAGAGAGGACAGATCCTGTTCTGGCAGGGACATGGATACACATGTGTGTTCGGTATCATGGTTTAATGTGGTTGGAATAAAGCCTGGATGAGAGCAGGGTCAGATCAGATGAGATGTGTTATCACCTGAACCTGAATGAGAAAAGATTTTCTTACCTCCTCAGATCAACACTCACTCCTCTAAATCAATAAAAAACACTGGTTTGTCCTACCCCCTTATCACCTTTTGTTAGGTCTGGTTAAAATGTGATCAGTCGGCTTATTTGTCTGAATAAAACCGCTTTAATGTGTTTTATCTCAGCCTGCTCAGTTAGTTATTATTAAACCAAGCCATCTGTTATAGCTGCATACAATTGATCCAATTCTCCCCATCTCACCCTCTCTGCCAGCACCCACTTTTCATTCTGTCTCCCCACACCCCACCCCACCCTTCGTGAATCCATTGTCCGGATGGAAACGTGCCTTGGATAGCAAGGCCACGCTTTCGGCTCACTTCTTTGAGAATTATTTAAGGCTTAGGAGTTTCTGTGGAATGAATATTTGATGTGGAGGACCTGAGCGTCTCCCGACGAGCCCAGAGCAACACTTCACAGAGCGGCTGGGGGTGAGGTGTGTAGAGCTTCAAAACAGACAGCAGAACACACATCACCTCCTCCACCCGTCGCCACACCCAGAAACACTAGACAATTTCATGATGAGTTTGCTTTGTGATGGCTGGAGGCCGTCCAGCCTGATCGAAAAAAAAGTCTAAAAATTTGTGTTTCTTTGCCCATTATTCTTATTTTCTCTTGTAATATGTTGGTTTTCTTTCAGGTCTTTCATAACAAATCACTCCTTAGTCAGTTTCTAATTAGAAAAATGTGAAAAGCAGCTCAGGCTGGACCATTGTTTTGTTCCTTTTTTTACCACAAGAGTGCAGAGTCTCTGTTTCTAAATGCAACAGCTTTCCCATTTGCAGCCGGCTTGAGATAGTCCTAAAATAAGATGATCTTATAGTGCCATCTATTGGTTCTGCGTGGGAAAATCACTGAATGTTTCTTTAAATATAAAGCAAACCTCAAAACAGAGATACAAATTCCTGTAAATGAAAGATTTCTGCAATGCATTTATATTGTTTTAGAATAAATAGAAGTATTTTCCTTCATCACAAATGTAGGTGGACAGACTATATTTTTTCAAATATTGTTTCTATAAAATTATACAAAAGGTTTACAATTAGCCTTAATAACCATTTTTGGTAGCAGTTTGATTAATGGGGATCTGCCATAGAGATTAATCAGACTGATAATTAGAGCCATTTGAGCGGTCTAAATTGACAAAATTAATTTTAACAGATCTTATCTGATCGTTTGCTGCTTTAAATATGCACAGTTTCTCATGAGCAACTGTTAAGATATTTATAAAAACAGAATAAAAAAAAAGACATGACAAAAATGGTACAGTTGTAGTTTTTTTTTCTTTCTTTTTTTGCTGCTTGTTGCAACCGTCGCATACATTTCTATCCAATGTTACACTAAAGAACATTGTGCGGATGTGCTGTACATATGGATACATCTGGTGGAAAATAAGACAGAAGTGCAGATTTCATCACAACAGCTACCCAAGAACCTACAGCAAGAGCTGGAAATGCCAAGTCAAAGTCCAGACTTCAATCTAGTAGAAACTGTAAAGGAAGACTTATAAACTGATTTTTATAGATGCTCCAAATCCATCTAACTAAGCTTGAAGTGTGTTGTACTGAAGAATTATGCAAAAATTTAATCTGTAGATGTGCAAATGTGGTAGAAATATAACCTTAAACATTTTAAAAATTAAGTCAAAAACAGACCAGTGGGGTAGTCTGAAAATGGATGGGACAAATAAATAAAATTGAAAGTTTATTTGTAAGTTCCACAGATATGTATATCAGAAACTGACAGAAACCGTTTTGAACAAAACATTCAAGTCAAATAAAATAAAATAAACCTGTAACACGGTCACCAGATCCTCAACTGGTTTTGAATTTGAAATGGACATTTGTTTTACCATTTCTAGAATGGGTTTGTCACCACAAAGGTATTGCAAAGTAACTAACACTAGCAAAAACACACATACACTTAGCATCGAGTGTGTGTGTGTTTGTCTGGAAAGTTCAGACGTCATGCTATTCAAAATAGCCAATGACATCAAGTCTTGCAATAGAATTATTACCTGCAATCAGCACTACACCTACATGCTCTTCATTTAAATGTTACTGTTTCATTTTATTTTATGAGGACCCCTCAGAAATAAAACAATTATATGTATGCATAAATAAATAAATATATAAATACATAATTTTTAAGCAAGCCATGCCCTCGTTACTAACACTTCACACATTTTGGATTTATATTTGTAAAAATAAATGAATATATCAAACAGTGTGTTATTTACCATTTGCTTTACAAATATGCACTACATTGTTGGTGTAACACATTACAGGACAGTAAGCGATATACTGGAGTTGACTGTAACATCACATTTGAATACGATAAGACTTAGTCTGACATATTCCCTGAATGTAAGAGCACACGGTCTATCATATATCAAATGCATGAACATGATACACCAGCTGTGATATGCTTTTTGAAGTATTGTACGATCTGGCCTCCATCCCGTGTGTGTGCTTTCTTCTGCGTCAAGATGAACACATGTTGAAAGTAAATGTGGAGAAGGGATTAAAAATCCTCGGGTTGTGATTCAAAACCCTTTACACCCTGAGCTTTCACAGTCCTCTCGTCCTTGAGAATAAATCACTTCAAGATGTCTCCCAATCAGAGCCAATTAGGGCTAGTAGCATGCCTGCAGAGTTTGCCCTTTTCAAACAGAGGACATAATGACGCTGAAGACGAAGAAGGCAAATCGCTTAGAGAACAATGAATTTAGGTATTTAAGTATTCTCTGCCGAGGTGCAATTCTCCAAAGTACCATAAAATGTTGACATGTTGTCTAACTTCCTGAGTTGAGAGAGAATATGTCCAAGATTAGGAATGCATGGTTTTCTGCTTGTGCAGTACTTACGTTTGCTTTGTGAATTGGGTTGAGTCTGCAGGGACTGAGTTTCTGAACAATAGGAGGAGGCTCCCATCAGAGGGGAGTGCTTAAAATGAACATATGTACGGGATCAACAGACAGTCAGGAAGAATGAGAAGTAAAGCAGAAGAAAGTATAGGTTTGCTCTTTAAAACCGGTCTGAGAGAAAAACAAAAAAAAACACATAAGAGGCACATTGGTGGATATTTTTTAAAATCTACATTAGACTTTACAAAATGTAATTCTTGGCAGGATATGTCAAGTAAATGTCAGCAATATTTTCTGGCATTCAATTCTCAGATCCGTTTCTCTTTACCTCCCTCCCCTGTTATGCTCTACAGCATAACAAGGAAGAACATTTTATTTGGATAGACTGTTACACTTGTCCACTAAAAATGTGGGAGGCTACAAAGCTCAGCAATCACTTTGGTCCTCTTACTGTAATAATGGCTCTATCACAAAGCATCTCCAGGAAACTTAAACTTGTGTTTTGATTGCAGTATCATGAAAAGCACACACTTGATTTATATTTCTTCTCAAAATGATAAGCTTGTCAAGCTGTTCTCACATTGCAAATTGTATAAAACTATTGTATTCATCAATCAGCATAATCTATTTCTCAGTACTTTACACTGACTTTACATAGGATGACTGTAATTATCTGATGTGGTTGTTCTTTGCAGGGGAATTCACACAGACTTGTGGAAACAGGAAAATAATAGAAAACATTGCCCAGTAGGATGACTCTTAATTTTGGCAGCGGGATTCAAATGGTACAGTTAGATACAAGTGTACACAGTGTACTTCTGTTGGCACAGCTCTATCCATTTTACAGAAAAAAATCTCTCCTTTCTGTCTGTCTTTCTGCCATCATCTCTGTTTAAGACACTTAGGCTCACTAAAAGTCCTCTTCACTACTCCTAGCATTTTGTCCTTTTAGGAGCTCTCTCAAGGCCTCGGGTACTTTGTGAATTTCTTTTATCTTTCCGAGATAAAAATCTAAGAAAATTTTCTAGGAATATTCCTGAAATAACCTCACTAAGAGCTACTTTTACTCTTAGCATTCTTTGCGAATATGGGCCCAGCTAGACCTCAATCTGATAGAGCATCTTTGATGCATTTCTAATTTCATTTTTTTATTTTTCCTGGACTAAAGTATTTTCACAAATACTTTGGACTGTTATGTTTTAAAATAAACAAACAAGTCAGTTGAGATCAAATTAAAAGCATGAACAATTTACACAGTTTTGCCAGAACTTGCCAGTTGCCAGAAGGTCAAATTACCTGTAAAAGGTGAAACGAGATGGAAACATGCTCTGTCTGGCAGTGTCAACAGAATTCACATGGTTGTCTTCTGAGGCTGTCTCAATCCTGCAGCAGCTGTTTTTTGGCACTGCTTTGCTGACTTAATTTTTAACAGATTGCCAGAAGTCAATAAATATGTGAAATATGGATTCTCGCCTAACATGGTATTGCATAAAAAAAAAGAATCTTATCCTACGAAAGCTGAATAAAATAACTCTTTATTTCCCCCATTAGAAGTAGATTTGGAGTGTTTAAACCGTCACTGAAAATGTGGGAAATATTATTTAGAGCCTTGGCTGTTTTATTGTGTTCAACTAATCGCTGAAACCATTAAGTCATCCTGTGTTGCTAATTTTTAGCAGAGCACCCTGGTGCTGCCCATCTATTAAATTAAAGAAACTCTTGGCCAACACAGTCCTGTTTCACATTCTCTTATGCAACGGGCATGAAAAGCAGGCCATCAAGATGGTGCAATGACTCCGTGTTTGTCTTTCATAGCTTTGGGCTCATCGGTTGGTTTTTCTGTGTCCTTCGGAAGACACATGATAGGCTGGATGCTCTACTGTTAAGAGACAACAAGTGAAACACAGAAACGTATTTATATCTTAGTGTGATAATAGATGGATTTAATTAGGAAGTCCTGATAGTGACATCGCGTGAAAATTTAGGACTTTTTCAATTTTCTTTTAGAAAAGTAGGAAAATATAACACAAGGTGCACACAGTTTCCTCAGAGACGCTGAAACAAAGGCAGGAAAATCTCCCTATAAACATTGCTTACAGCTTTATCTTTATCACAGATCCCATCCTTTTCCTGATTGCATGATGAAAATACATCCTTAATAATGTGGCACATTTTGAAACCTCACAAAGTCCTGTCCTGCATTTCTAACGGCTCTGTAAAACACACAACCATATTTTTAGAAACTCCAGACTTAATTAAGAAAAATTTCAGATTAAAAAATATTCACCTTTGTCTCACACTTGTGCTCTTCTTTGGTCAAACAGTCTCATGGGATTTTAACATCTGTGGTTCAGTAAGGCTTGCAAAAGGGCTTCAGTCACCAACCCCAATATTAATGATGGTCATTTATAGTATTACTAAAAGATAAAAAGGTTTTAACTTTATCAATTACTAATGGGATTGAGACCTTGTTCTTACCGCAAACTGTCCATCATGATTGCTTCCTTCTCATTGGTCCGTGTTTAATTTTTTTTCCTTTTTCTGAGTTGGAGAGAAACTACTATACATCTCAACTCGTCAAAGTTACAAAGATCAGGAATCAAGACAAAGAACGTGATTAATATTTTTACTTCATTTATTTAAATTAAAATCCTATTGAGTTTAAAAATCTCTTTTGCAAGAGAATCCTGGCCACGACTGGCAGCAGCGCGCAGAGATTACACAACATTCATAGCAAAACAGAAAAAGTTAACGCCGTCATAAATAATATTAATTCTGTTCAGTACAGGCTTGTAGAGCAGCCAAAGCAGCTCTACTAATCTGAAAGTGTTTTCATAGCATACAAACAGAAACAGCTCTTCTCCAGATTAAACCTCAAACGATGAGGGCATTCCATCTATCAGAGCTATATTTTTTGTTACATGTTGAACACATGATGTTTGTACTTTGATATAGTTAAGAAAACATTACAATTAAAGAATACTGACTTCTATTGCATGTATTTAATGGAATGGGTAGCAATGGAAAAGTGAAATCATGTTAGAATCAGAGTTTATTGGACTGATATTTTGAGATTTGACACTGTTCAGCTTTTGGCAGAAAGGACAGTTGGAGGCTCAAGTGAAGTTTTTGGCAGTGCTGTTAATGGCAAATACCTGGGCAGTTTGGAGAGAAAAGGGGATCCTGGTTCTCCTCTCAAGACTTTATGAAAATCAAGACTTTATGAAATTTATGAAAATATAGTTTGTCACTAATATGTTCAGATGACAGTCCTCCAGTTTTTCTGTGCTTCAAGCTGCAATTGAGCTTTTAGAACGACATAATATTAGTTCCTGTCATCGTCGGAATACCAATATTTGCAATGTTGCAATTGGAACAGATTTCTTGGCTGACAATTTTGACACTTGTTATATTTCAAGTAATGCCTTAAAACTCTGGATGTCGGTTATATATCTGGCCAGTTGGAGGGACTCCTACTATACTTCATGCCAACATTATATGCATAAATTTAGCAGCTGAGATGATAAATATTACAGAATTTTAGAAACATTGGAATAAATGAAAATCTTATTTTTTTTAATTAAGAAAATGTTGGTCAAACATAAGTGTTTAAACATAACATACCTGTTATCAATAAATAAATCTCTTCTTGCGATGAGGAAAAAAATGGAAGATACATTTGAAAGCCTTTGTGATTGCAAATAATAAAGAGACTTCTGAACATAAGACAAAAACAAGCATAAAGACATAATGAATTGTTGAAATATGTAACAAAATTTTTAAAATGTTCAATAGTTCATGGTTAAAATTTTATTTAATCTGTATAGGGTTAGAACAGCTGTGAAGTTCTTACTTTTCTCTGAAACCTGGGGGTTTTCAACCCTATAAATGTCTTACTCCCTCTGGTGGAGGATCTAAGTACTACAAGTGGCAAGTGTAAAAACTGACAGAAAAAACTCTGTTTATTAATTGTGTTACTTTAGGTATGTTTACTTTGCATAAACTTTAAAGGGTATTTATTAGATATATCATACAAACTGCTATTTGGTGAATTTAATGTAATTTTGACATTGCATTTAAGCTGAAAATTACTTGCACTCCTTGCAGCTTAAGGTTTAAAGCATTTATTATTTTTTTTGCAATGTATTTTTTCTTTGGAGAGCCCCAGTTCAAAAAGCTGTCCAGTGATTATAAGAAAAGTTAGATTGCTATAATGGTGCTGCTTTATTATATTTTGACAGTTGCTCATTTCCCATCAGAAACAAACTTCTTGGCAGAATTAAGATCGTTCTAAATCAAAATTTGCCAGACAAATGAATTATTTTAGGCTTAACAGTGCATACCAAAATAAATATAACATGTAGCTTCATTTAGACTTTGAAATGCCTGAAAGCAAATACTGATTAAAATCTGAAATGTATTGTAAAACCTCAATTTGAAATGTATCTGTGTAATTATGTAAAAGTATCAATATTTAGATACATTGCAAAGTCTTTCTATTTGAATAATTGTAGAAATGTTTATCTAGATTAAAGGGTTAGTGCTCAGAATTGGTGATCTGATGGGTCTTGTGTTAAAGCTGTTCTTCAGTCCTTTTATCCTTGACAGGGCAGGAGAAAAGAAAACACTTTGTGTTCTCGGTGGGATCAGTCCTTAGTAAGTTGGCTCATTTCAGGAGGCCTGAGCACTCCTGAAATGAGGGCAGAAGACAGCCAATGTTTTTTTCTTCTGTTTTTGTCACCCACTGCAAAGCTGGGCTGTCAGCTGCCGACTCTCACTTTAACTGGAACCGAGGATTTTGGTTCATAGAGAATGTGATCGGGCTTTTTAGCAATAAACAGTCCAGTTGGGTTTGGCCGATTTTGTCTCTGTTCCTTTCAATTCTTGTTGCATAAGACCAGTTATTTCAGTCCTGAACAGCATAAACATATAAAAAAGAGGAAGAAAACAAACAAGTGAAAGAATGTCCTTGAGGGTCAGAGTTCCTGCTACCATGTGCTGATCCTCGTGATGTCCTGGCAGTACCCCTTCTTGCCCCCCTTGCTACAACACTGGGATTCTTTGTGTATTTTAATAAATAAAAGCAAAATACCAGGATTCTGCTTACAGATAGGCTGTCCAGTGTTTTGCTATTAACTACAGTGGCTTCCAACAGTATTCATAAGCGAAGTGATGAAATAGAAAATTATACAGGATTCAAAACCCTTTTTACAAATAAAAAACTGAAGTGTGTTGTGCAAAAGTATTCACCCTCAATGTCAATATTTTGTGGAACTATCTTTTGCTGCAATTACAGCTGACTTCCTGTTTAAAACAAAACATATTCATGTGTTAGACTGGCCCAGTTGAAGCCCAGACCTAAACTAAAATGGGAAGAAGCTGTGGCAATATCTAGAAGCTACTGTTCTATCACTCTCTATCTAATCTGATTGAGATGTTTTGCAAAGAATAATGGGCAAAAGAATTCAGTCATGAGATGTGGAAAGCTGGTAGAGACACTAAACCTCTAAAAGACTTGCAGCTGTAATTGTAGCAAAAGGTGGTATTGACTGAGGGGGTAGGGGGCTGAAAACCTTTGCACACCGCACTGTCTAGTTTTTTTGTATAATTTTCATTCTATTTCACAATTGTATTCTGCTTTGTGTTTGTCTTTCACATTAAATTCCACTAAAATATATTTATGTTTTTAGTTGTAATGTGACAAAATATGGAAAAGTTCAAGGGGTATGAATACTTTTCACACCAGTTTATATACTTAGGTGAACCTTCTTTGGGAAATAAGACAACATAGTAGATTTTTTTTTTTTTAAAATAAATGTTGCATGTGTCAGAAGACGAATCATAGTCTGAAAGTGAAGCCATTTGCAAATATGTGATATATTTCTAATAACTAAAATTATAAAAATTGATTACTTAATAGTTGATTTAATTTGTTCAATTTGCATTGGCTAAGTTCTTCTGTAGAAGAACTTAGCCAATTGGTTAAGTTCTTCTACAAAAAATATCTGAGCCGGGTTTAGATCTCTGAGTTTTCAGTCTGTAACTCTGGAGCATCACATGTCCATGTGAATATGTGCTATTAACTCTCTTCATCTCACTCTGAAACACGTCAGGTCACAGACTTGATGTTTTCCTCCTAACAACTCATGTGATTGTTCAATGAACTAAGCACATGTGCTACAGCACGTGTGTGTGTGTGTGTGTGTGTGTGTGTGTGTGTGTCCTTCTGGGGCTTAGTAATGACTCACTTCTGGCTGCTCGTCGTCTGTCTAGAGACAGACAAAAACTGCGTCCAGGCATTTTGAGAGACGCCATGTGCTTTTACTGGCTCAGCTGTAACATGCTGGAGAGAGGAAGAGCCGGCCCCGATGTCCAGGTGAATCTCCAACAGAAATTTAAACAGAACACGTGTTTCATTGTTGTAGATGTCAGCCTTAAGACTGGAAAGCAAACATTGCAGATGTAGAGTAAAAACTGCTCTGAGTATCTTCCTGTACACACTCCTTACGTTTATATGTTCCTTGCTTCAACCACTTTGGGTTTTATCTTTTCCTTTTTTAAGTTCTTTTAGTTTGCTTTATTGGAATTGTTGTTTTTTACATCTTCTGTCTTCTTACTTTGTTATGCACTTCCAAAAGTCTAATGCTTGCAAATCACAAAATCAGTGCTTCTTAAACTTCATGTAGAAAGCCACCCAAACCCTTTGCATTATTTTAGCAGAAAAGCAAAAAACACATTTTTTTTATTTGTGCTGCATATTTAAAGGGTGTGGTTTATTTGTGCTTCATTTGTTCTTTAAAAGTCACACTCTTGAAGTGCCAACTTGGAAAAAACACAGTTCTCATGAAGTCTTCCAAGTGACGATGTTGGAAATTTGTCACCATCTAAAACTAACATGACTGCAACACACACAGCTGCAGCAATAGACTGTTTATTTGTTCCTCTTTCAGTTTGTATCCCACTTAATGACTTTCCATTTCTACTACAAAATCTGCTGGTAAGCATATTGCTATCTCACGCGATTTCTACAACTGCGGAGAAAACACAACAAAATAAATCTTGAAGTCCAAAGTCAATTGTAAATTTCAGATTTGATTTTTAAGACTCTTTTCTCTTGCAGTAACCTGCAAACTCCACCATCATGAGCCATATCTACCAACGATGGTTGCCAAGCAGACTCCAGTGCAACCAGTAAAGACTTACCCCTAATGAAATAAAAAAAAGTCATGCATAATAAATATAAAGGATTAATAAATAGATACATTTTTGTGCAAGTCCCAAAGCTTGGTTCTCCAAACTGGACCAAATTATGTTTTAGTTTAAGTCATTAAAGCCACACCAGTCCAGAAGACTTCCTGATGTACAGGAAGACTTGAACATAAAGACTTCCAACATGAAAACCAGAGGTTGTTAGAACAACATGAAAACAAAGTTTTCATGTTGTTCTAAGAACATAAAATATGAGTAAACATCTTAAAAAGAAGCACATCATGCACCAATATAAACTAATTCAAGAACACATGAAAAAGATGGCAGTCATTTACATCTATCAGTCTGGAAAGGGCTTCCAAATAAATTTTAATGTATGGGATTAATCAAAGCGAGAGTCATTATCTACAAATGGAGAAAACGTCAAGCAGTTGTGAATCTTTCTTTTTGTAGGGAAGTACCAATGTAAGAAATATTCTGTGTACCAATGAGAAAAGTTGAGCTTTTTGAAATGTGTGTTTCCTTGCATTTGTTGTAAAACCAACAATGATTTCAGAAAAATAATATAATTTTAACAATCAAGCATTGTGCTGCTAGTGTGATGGTCTGGGACTGATTTGTTTCTTTCGCTTTCTGACATTTTTCTGTAATTTTGACAATTGTACAATGCAGAGTGGGTCCAAATTCTTCCCCAGCGATGGTAAAGAGTCATTGGCAGTTATTGCAAATGTTTGATGGTAAATGAAGCTGCCAAGTGCGCATAACCAATTCTTTTCATGTTTGGCACGGGGATTTATTTTGGATAGCTTTTAACACATTGCAATTTGTATTTGATCAGGTTGTCTTATATTACAAATTGTATGACGATCAGAAACATGTGTGACAGAAAAGCAAAAACAGAACAAATCTGTAAGGTAGAAAACAGTTTTTTGCGACACTAATATCAACAATCCTTCTGAGTACCACCATAAACAACCTGAGTACCAACAGAACTCGCACCTCTGTTTAAGAAACATGACCCAGTACCAACAAAGCTGAGTTGAAACAACACCCAGCCTTCTTCCCAGAAACATCTCGTCACACTTTACTGCCTGCTCTACATCCCTACACACACACGCCCACACGCACACACACTGAGACTAGGGAGGAAGCAGGGGCCGTTGCTTTGGGGGAAATGGGTTAACATGAGGCAGTTTGAAAAGGGGTGTGGAAAGAGCTGAGCCAGGGAGGCTGAAGGAGCGGGCTCGTATAAAGAGAGACGGAACACAAGCCAGGCTTTATCCTTCTCTCCTGTCCCGCTCTCTCAGACCTCACAAGAGAAGCTCCCCTAGCCCACCAGCTCGCCCTCACCTCCCACAGTTTTTTTCCCTTCAGACACAAAGTCCCGCCAGACGTGTCGAATTCGAACAGAGGATGGCCGCATCCATGTGGAGAATGAATGGGCTCTGCAGAAGCATGACTGGAGTTCTGCTCCTCTGCGCTCTATTGTTTAGCAGTGAGTAGTCTGTTTTTGATTATAGCATGTCTTTTTCACTGTTTCATTCACACCTTTAGTGGTTTCCATAAAGGTTTTTTATTATTCTTTGTAGAATTTCAAGATTTTTTTTATTTGGTTTTGTCTCCATATTTTTAGGAAAGAAAATTTGTATTTATATGTTAGTAGAAATCCATAAAATAGGCTTCCATATGAACATGTAGACGTATTCTTAGTGGTGTGGTGGCTGCAGACACAAAGGATCTGCTCGGAGACGGAAAGTTTCAGATGAAAATCCTTATGCTCTACATCCTGTCGAGCATCTGGGTGGAGCTACAACGTCTTTGAATTTGTCAAAATGGATAAAGCCACATTCAAACCACATGCCCACCACATAGACAATCTACTTGTATTTGCATTTTTTCAAAATATATGTGATTTCATAGCCTCACAAAACACATTCAAATTGGAAATGAGGATAAAAATCTATCTTCTACATGTGCTTTTTCCTACTCTACTATGTAAGTAGTAAATGTGCGCGCTTTCATGTTTTTGCGTACTCACTGGGGCAGCATGCTCCAAATCAGTTCAAGACATAATGCTAATTGCAGGGTGATGCATGGGTTGGAAGGAGTAGTTGGAAGGCGGTGCTTATTTTACTCCAGCCAATTGTAACGACTTCTGCAGAGCTGTCAGGCCCCAGATGCATTTAAATGTTTGGACTGACCTTGGGAGAACCAGGAGGAATATTGCAGACTGATGGGAAGAGCAAATCGTTTACTTTAACCGGGAAATGATCATGATATGGTGGAACATGTTCATGACTTGTGCAATAAAAGGGCACACCGCAAACCCTATGCTCCAGCAGCACAGACACAGATGGTAATTAGATTTACATGAGAATCAAATTACGTTGGGTACTCCCAATCAAGTCAAGTGGTTTTTTTATTTTATTTTGCTGCCCAATATCACTCATAACAAATCTGGCGCCAAGTTCACTGCACGGCATAGAGCTTGGTCTCTATTTGTCAGCTTAATCTGGAAAAGCAATAGAGCAGAAATAATCTGCAGAGCCAAAGGAAAATTCCCAAACATGACTGGAAAACAGGCACGATGTGAAATGTGTGGCTCAAGCTTTTATCTGCAGTAGATGACACTGTTGGTCCCAGATGCATAAGCTAATGAAATCTGAAAAAGGTCAGAGCTGTTTATTTGACAAACCTCTAATCCCTGATCATGTTTGTTTTGAAGAGTCATTTTCTCCCAACAGATGGCTGATCACCTATGAAATATTTGTAAGAGGCATTGCTGCACAATTAATAATAGCATGACAAAAACACTGATAACATTTCTGGATCCTAATAGATGTGTAAGACGGTGAAAAATGTTTACAAAATAGCATTTTCCTAAATTGTGATATTTTTTACTTTTACCTCGCTTTACCTTTTTATCAGACAGTTAGGCTGACCGGAAATGTTTTAGATTCTCTTTTCTCAGCACATTGTTGACACAGGAAAATCACTGGTTGTGGACCACTCCCTATCTCCTTTTCTTATGTCAACAATCATCCGCGTCAGAGAGAGTTCAGGACCTAATCAGACTTCTGTTATCTTGAAATAGCCTGAATCCCTGAAATTTCACAGCTGCTTAACCAAATGCTGTTTGATTTAGTTGTGATTAGTTTGACCTGGAAGCATTAAGCTAACAGCTGTTCTGAGAGGACCCGACACTAAAGTGGACTTCTACCATTTTAAAACAGCACAAATCTCCAAACAGTTATAGACGTTTATGTCAATGTTATTTTACTAATATTTTTAACTGCTGTGTTTGCATTGAGAGGTTAAGACAAAAGCAGCGAATATTTACTACAGATGTCCAAGGTTTGATCCCTGGGCCATTTACTGCATGGTCTTCCTGTCAAGCTAGTAATGAAAAAAGGTGACCAACATCCAGAAAATAGCGCTCGGATTTGACCTGACGTGAAAGCAAATAACACAGTAACAAATATTTTAAACACTAGGTCATAATCACCTTAATGACAAAGTACCTATACGCTCTTCCAGTGATCTATAGACTAATATCCTTATGGAATATCACGAGGGTGTCTGCAGACCCACCCTGGCTTCTATACTGCAGTGTTGGCTCTGAGATCACATAGAGCTGCTACAATGTTCAGACTTGTGTACAACCTTCACCTTGGTGAAAAGTTATAACTGCACAGGCAAATTTACAGCTCAGAGAAGGAAAACTTGATAGTTTCACACCTATTTATATTCAGAGATTCTAGGACGAGTGTTTGTCACCTCATGAAGCTATCTTAGTAGCAGATAAACACAATGTGAACTGCCTTAATGGCACCATACAAGTCACAGAAAGCAATCCAGATACTCTTAAAAACATAAGACAGTGTGGTTCCAATGCTACAAAATGTGGGTCAGATGATTGGCCAATGACGTCAACAGACTTTCAAAGACATGAACTGTTTTGATCTCTCATGCTGGATTAGCTTGTTTTGATCCCAATGAAAAACCCTCTTTATCAATTCTGTTCAATGCAGATTTTGTGTTTTGTTCGAGTTTGGTTCATCTTGGGGAGAAATAACCAATCAGTCCATGCTTAAATAAATTTAGCACCAGAAATTATCTTTCTTAATCTGGTTTAGGAATGGAAAAAGTCCTTTGCTAGCCAAAGTTCATGCCCGCTAGGAGTATTATCTTCTTAAAATGGTGTATGTCAGGGTTATACATTGGAAGAGAATACTTAGTTCAAAGCTCAAACAAAGGTCAAATAACAGGATCAGCTCATGCCTAGAGGAGGACGTTCCCCATGGTGCAGCTGGACAGTTGTACTCTGACCAGCTGCAGGGTAGAGGAAACCATTAGCCCATAATGGAAGCCAGGGGATGTGCTGGGGCTTGTCTGGTTGGGAGCTGCTGCAGCTCCCAACTTGCTAGGCTTAAAGAATAAGCTCTTAACCTTTTAAAGACAGATACCTCAGGCCACCTTTAGCGATCCTATGGAGCATCCTGAGTGGGCAATTTTAGCATTTTTCAGGGGGTCAAATCTGTGTTTGACAAGGTCAGAGGTGTGGTTTAGCTATTTTTAATTTTGCTAGTTGTAGAGAAATGTGAAAGATTAAGTTTTGGTCCGATCAGACTAAAATGGAACAGTTTGAATGGCAGAAAACACTTCTCATTATCCTCAATACAAACATCAACATTATACTTTAGGATTACTTTTCTTAAGCATGGATATAGAAGCTTGTCTGAGTTGGCAGGAAGGTGGACAGAGCTAAACTCTAGGGTAAAAAAAAACTGCTGGAGACAACAAAGGACTTGAGACTGGGCCAAATGTTTGCCTTCCAAGACGGCAAGAGCTTCAATGGAATGGTTTACCTGAAAACATACAGTATACATCTATCGGAAGCACTATAGTGAGAAGAATGATCCATGGATGGAATAGTTTGGTCTTTTTTTGTTTATTTGCATCTGGAGAGCAGTAGAGATTGATAACACAAATCAATCATTTACATGTGTGAATAAGATTACACATGTAACAATAAGATATGTGAATAAGATTATTTGAGAGATTTTTCCGATATGCAAGCAACTCAATCATCCCGACTCTCCAGCAAACAGATTTGGTTTATATTCCCACTTCCCATGGCTGCCAGTCGGTAGTTATGCAGGCATGCAAATATGCAGCACTGAACTGGCCATGCTTTGCAGTGTTGGATGATGTCATTCGAAAGTTCTCAGAGTACGTTATAAGTTGTGTGTCTCTCTTTCAGGGGAAAACCCAAGCTTTACATCTGCTCCAGCCAGGGAGAAAAACATATTTTCTCGCTTATTTCACCATGTCATCCACAATGACTCCTCCTGTTGCTAAAGTCAGGGTCTGGCCAGAGCTGAAGAAGCTGTGACAATTGCTGTTTCAAAAGGGCCACACTAAAACAAAGATTTGCACTCTTGTTTGGAAGATTCTGGTGTGCAAAACCCCCCAGGAGATCGGCAGATAACCTTTGAGTCGCATAAGCTTAACTAATAAAATATGCTAAAGTAAGGTCGAAGCATTTAATTTGACGAGATCAACTGCTCCAACAGTTGAAACTTTTGCATCTCGGTTAGAAACTTCACTCTGCCAATGAAAACACAGGCAGAATATTGCCACTCTCGTTCTCATGGCCCCGGGCTGTTGACCAGCATTCTTTAAGTCCCAAGATGTGATGTTAGAGTTTGAATTACGTCATCAGCTAGAGGGCGTGGGTCTTTATATAAGCTTTTGGCAGATAGTGGTCTTATGTCAGGCAGGGTGTGTGTCCATCTGGGCCAGAAATTGTGGCTAAGATCCTGCGTGAGCTAAATAATTAACCTTAGCGTCTGGGTTTTCTCAAATGTCTCTTTACTTCAGAAACTTCTGCATAAAGATTAAAAATGGTCCAAATGTTGCAAAGCACCTGGTATTGTTGAATCTTCTATTTCAGGGGTGCCCAAAGTCGGTCCTCGAGGGCCGGCATCCTGCATGTTTTAGTTCTCTCCCTGGTGGTACCAACAACCTTTTCAGCATGTCGGTGTTCTTGTTAGGCCTTCTAA